>JBBMEG010000009.1:4973634-4993936 GCA_037832605.1 Cyclanthera cordifolia | reverse complement strand
CCTTTTCCACATAATTGGATATACAAATTGATCATTGACTCTTAAAGAGAGGGGACCCTTTGATAGATTCTATCAATCTATCTAGTTTCTCATACATACACTAATAAGAAATAAGATAGGTAACTTAGATTTAAGTAAAATGTCAAGTATTTAGTATTCTTTATTTTTTACATATTTATAGGTTATGGGTTGAGTTTTAGAGAGAGAAAATGAGATTAAGCATAACCTGAGAACCCAACCCAACCCAACATGAAATATATGGGTTAGGTTGAGTTAGGTTAGGTTGCTCTAATACATAGAGTTGGCTGGGTTGGTGAATTGACCAACCCAAAAATTGGGGATGGTCCAAAAAAATTCTCTAACCTATCTATCCAAAAAAATTCTCTAACCTATCTGTATGTTATATTAATTTTATAATCCTCTCAAATATTATAGGAGATATTATATTATTCGAATGTTATAGGAGATAATATATGTTTGTTATTTTTCTTTTTTATATTAAGGAATGTTTCCTATTTAAGGAACCCTACTTGTATTATTGTTTTCAAGTAAGAAATAAAGAACAATTCATTTTATTATTTTACACATGGTATCAGAGCAAAATTAAAAAAAGGAAAAAAACCCCAACTCTCACTTCACCATTGTCATCTCTCTCCTACAACCCTAACCCACAGAGCACCGACCAGCAGCCTGGCGTCTTCATTCCGCTTGCGTTCCAGCGGCCAGTAGACTGCACGTCTCGCACGCGTCCAGCCAGCACCATCGTCCCCCCTGCGCGTCCAGCCAGCGCCCTGCCTGTGCGTCCTGCCAGCATCGACAACCTGCACGTCTAGCAGCATGCACCCATCGTTCACGTCGAGTTCAGCGCCAATCGTTCACGTCTAGCAGCCTACGTCGATCATTCCAGCAGCGGCACCTGACAACACCCGACAACACCTAGGAACGTCTCCATTGTTCACGTCGGGTTCAGCGCCAAAGTTAGATTCATCCAGGAAAGTGGTTAGTCGGTCGTTCTTCCTCCATCCGGGTCAAACTCGCTTTATCAGCGGTCAGTCTCGTTGGCATTCTTAGGAAAGTGGATATGTGGAAAGACAAAGTGTCAGTTGCCAGATTACGTGCTAATAGCCCTACAATTCAAATAACGACCATTCGATTAAATAGTGACAACTTCCTTTGATGGTCACAAAGTGTTCGAATGTTCATTCGTGGCCAAGGCAAGATAGGATACTTGATTGAAGATAAGAAAATTCCTCAAAAGGATGACCCGACGTTTCTCATATGGGATTCATAAAATTCCATGGTCATGACCTGGCTAGTAAATTCCATGATTGAAGATATCAGTAGCAACTATATGTGTTATTCTACGGCCAAAGAATTATGGGATGGTGTAACAGAGATGTACTCTGATCTGGAGAATCAATCACAAGTTTTCGAACTGAATTTGAAGCTAGGAGATATAAAACAGGAAGGTAACTCTGTAACTCAATATTTTCACTCTTTAAAACGAATTTGGCAGGATCTTGATTTGTTTGACAACTATGAGTGGAAGTCTACTGAGGATCAGAAACATTACAAAAAGCTTGTTGAAAATGGTCGAATCTACAAATTCCTAGGTGGTCTTGATGTTGAGTTTGATGAAGTTCGAGGCAGAATTCTAGGTAAAACTAACCTTCCTACTATTAGCGAAGTGTTTTCAGAAGTTCGCAGGGAAGAGAGTCGTCGGCACGTAATGATCGAAAAAAAATCAGTTGATACAATGGAAAGTTCAACATTAGTGGTTGGGGCCACAACAAACAAGGCATTTGATCAACTATCAAACCTCGTATTTGGTGTGACTACTGCAATAAACCACGTCATACTCGGGAAACATGTTGAAAGCTTCATGGAAAGCCTGACAATCATAAAACCAGTAAACATGGAGAAAGAAACATTCGTCCATCTACCTCGAATGCAAATAAAGATGAATCAAATGTATTTAACAAAGAGCAAATTGATCAAATCCTGAAGTTACTAAAGGACACATCGTCCTCTGGTAATCCTAGTGTTTCTTTGGCAGAAACAGGTAATTATTCTCATGTCTTTTCTTGCCTTAATTCAGCTCCATGGATTATAGATTCTGGAGCATCCGACCATATGACCAATTCCTCAAAACTATTTCAAACATATTCCCCATTATATTGTGATGAAAAAATAAGAATAGCTAATGGCAGTTATTCTCCCATCTCTGGGAAAAGGACCATCAAGTTATCCTCGCAAATTACTCTACAAACTGTTCTTCATGTTCCCAATTTAACTTGCAATTTACTATCAATTAGTAAACTCTCTAAAGATTCTAATTGTCGTGTTGTCTTCTATGATTCACTTTGTTTTTTTCAGGAACATAAGTCGAGGAGGATGATTGGACGTGCTAGGATGATTGACAGTCTTTACTATTTTGAGAAAGCTTCAACTAGTCATAAGGAAATTCAGGGATATAGTAGTGTTAGTTCTACCTCTATTAGTGAAACTTTAAAGTTAAGGAATGTTTCCTATTTAAAGAACCCTACTTGTATTATTGTTTTCAAGTGAGAAATAAAGAACAATTTGTTAGAAAGTGTGGGCATCCATCTCCAAACCAATAGGCAATGAGAGGAGTAGCTCACTCTATCTTATATATATGTTGAAGAATCCACACCTTACCAATGTGGGACATTTGCCACAAGGTGAGTATCTTCAACAATCTCCAACATGCCCCCTCAAGATGGCACAATTTAGGAAAAGTCATCTGGACTAGATCCGAATTTGTGGACTGAAATAATACCCGCTTTGGCTCACTCGCTTGGGTCGGATACAACTCTTTGAGATCATGAAATGCCCGCTTAAGTATTTTGCCTGCTTAGGTTTGGGTCCTCGGAGAATATTTAGGGGTCTAATAACCTGGAGCTCTGATACCATGTTAGAAAGTGTGGACATCCATCTCAAAACCAAATGGCAATGAGAGAAGTAACTCACTCTATCTTATATATATGTTGAAGAATCCCCACCTTACCAATGTAGGACATTTGCCACAAGGTGAGTATCTTCAACAATCTCCAACACAATTCCTTTTATTATTTTACACTATCCTTACTCGGGACATGTGCACCCCTAATTTACATATAAGCTCCAGCTTGAGGGGGAGTATTGCAGTATATATATGATTTAGAGTTTTATTAGTATGTCCTTTATCGTATTTAACGTTCTTAGTAAGGGTTTTCTTGTATTTCTAAATATATGTTTCATTATAATGAATAATGTGAATGTATTTTCTTCTCATTGATGTTTACACTCTGAAGAGAGAGCAAGGAACATAAGATGGGAGTTGGAGACTGGCGATGCTTATGTTGAAGATTAATGAAGAAATTTGTCCTTTAAATTTGAAATATGGTCAAAAAAGACGGAGGAAGAAAGCATGTGTTGTTGTCGCTAGAATAAGACGGAGGAAGAAACATGTTATTGCTGCTAGAAAATGCATGTCGAATATGGAAGAACACTTAATATTTCGACGAAGAAAATGCATGTTGGGGGAAATATGTAGTCATCGCTATCGTTTAAAGACTCAGAAGAAGATGGGTAAGCCCAAAACGCCAAAAATTGTATAAGCCTTGTGTACACCTCGCACTTTACAGCGAGATGCCAACTCGATGTTGTAAATGCTAGATAGACGAAAATTTCGTTGTATCTTATTCAAGAGAGTGAACACATATATAGAGCAAAACAAGAAGTCCTATTTCTACTTGGAAACTCTAAACAAAGTCCTAATCCTACAAGAAAATGATAACCAAGAATATAAAAGTATGATAAAGAATAAAATTGTATTATACTACTAAATAACTAATAAATCCAAACATAACAGACAAGACTATAATAAATAAACAAATTAACCCTGATAACTCTAATGGATGTCACCAGAATTGTCAAATAGGGAATTGTTAGATGGTTGAAGTCAACCAAAGGAGGAAAGATGAGCTGAGAACAAAGGGAGAGAAGGCGTTGGAAAGACACAATGATGTGTGAGGAAAATGTGGCAGCATCCAAAGAAATGGTGTAGGGGGAAGCTAACGGTGATAAGGGTTCTAGCGGGGGAGATGTCAACGGTAGAAAATGCAACTTCGGGGAACGGGACGCGACATCGGCGTCAATGAAGGAGACGTAGCCGCTCCCCTTCGATCTACAATCAACTACTAGTCTCATTCCATTCGAACAGCTTAATCAAAATTGCACCGTGTTCTAACAAGATCGCCTTGTCGTTGCGCAAAAAGAAATCGAGGCAGACTTTGGGTCGCACTCGACAAAGATCTCGTAGGTTCCTAGATCGACTATATTTGCAATTGTTGATGAAGACAATAAAGAAGGAAGAGCGAATAAATAGTGCATAAGAGAGTGCCCGATGGAGAACACAAAGCTGGAGGAGAGTGTTCTTCCTCTTCTGAAGGGTTGGGGAGCGTGGCGGAGGAGGAGATAAGTTAGAGATGTGAGACGGCTAGGGTTTCAAGAGAGGATTAAAGAAAAAGGGTTTCTTTAGAAGATAGTAGTTTTGGTTTTTTTTATATCAATACAACTTCCTAAGAAAAGATAATGTAAGGAGCCTTGTGATGATAAGTCAATTTTAAAGTAAAAGATAATAGTACAATTACCAATAATAATAGAGGCTTGATGGAATTAAGGTCAAATGCCAAAAGACCTTCACGCCAAACCTTAGAATAATGAGAATCCAGCCATGGACCTACAAGTAACCCTTGCAAACGATTCTCAAATGAGAGAATTTGAAATATAACATCTCCGAGGTGACCTTTTCCTTTCCTTTTAACACCAGGAACATGAACTGTCAAACCCTCCTCAATCCGGCCGATATTTGTCTTAAACAAGCAGTCAAACTCATCACTGGAAGATTTGCAAGGAAAGCACCATCCACATTTCTCTTTCTGCGTAGCTACATTACAATTTTGAATGAACGGCCAATAGAAATTGCTTGTTTTCTTCAAAATTACCTTCATCTGCGCGGCAATAATTTCTTCTTCCGACATAGTAGGCTTTTCTTTAATTTTATCTTTGTCAGCTGATTTATGCAAGAACTCATCAGCCACTAAAGAAGCTGTTTGTGCAAAACTATAGAAGTTAGAGTAACCCTTATCATTTTCAAAGTCAAGGGTATCCTCTTTTCTAATGCTCATGGATGAGGAATGATCAAGACCTGCACATTCTATATTGCTCTCTTGCATCTTATCTACACAAGGATGTATCAAAGAAGCATTTTCCCCAATAGAGAACTTCCCTGGTACTTTAGCATGATTTAGGAATTCATAACCGTTTGAATCATTAGTATCATGCTCCTGAATATTCTGAACGCAGGAGCTCAGCTTACTATCAAGTGCTGACTCATCGGTGTTCATAGTTGGACTTTCCAGTATAGTCTTCGCTTCAAACAAGTTCACAGACTTAGCACCTTCATGGCAAAAAATGCTATAAAACCCAGTTGTATAATGCAGAGAATCCATTTTACTAATTTTTCCGTTTAATGTGAAAGGAATCTTCCAGTGCTTGTAAATAGACATTATTATGTCATTGTACGATGAATATGATGACCTAAGAGCTTCAATAACAACATCCAGGTCATTCGTGTGGTAGTAACTGACGGAGGACTCGGTGTCACACGAATCAAACCTGCAAGTATTTACGATAAAAACAAAATACTTTAAACGGTTAATGATAAATGATAAATAACTTGATCACAACAGAATAATAACAAAATCTTGGCCAAGTTTTTCCTATTGGAAGCCTAGCATTCTGCAAGAATACTTAAGATACATACAACCATGTATTATTATTATTCAATTAGATTTATACACAGAATATTATCCATAATTCGCTCACAAAAGGGTTGGAAGTTTTTTTTTTTTTTTTTTAAGTCAACAAGTTCCAGGAGTTCCAAAGACAAAATTGAAGTGTGCCACTTTATTAGCTAAGAATATTAGCAGGCATGAACCAAAAGGGACTTTATCCCTTTTTCTTTTTTCTGGGAGTTTCTCAATTAATGTGCATCTTAAATTGTTGCAAGAAAGGATGAGGAATTCAATGTGGTACCAGGATCAGTGTTTTGAAAGGCGCACCCAGGCGCGCTCAGGCGCGCGCCTAGGCGCAAGGCGGATGTGTTGCGCCTCGCCTTGGATAGGCGCAGCGCGTGAAATAAGGCGTGCGCCTTTATAGCGCGTGGCTTGAAGCCCTGAGATAAATTTTTTAAAGTATCAAATGTCTTAAATCACTTATGCGTGTTTATATATCATGAAAAGTGTTTTGATTGTGCATAAATTCCTTTTTTTTTTTAACGTTTTTTTATATAGTGTGCCTTAAGTAAAAAAGCCCGCGCCTCAGGCCCCAGAGGGCCATTGCGCCTTCGTGCGCCTTGGGCTTTTTAAAACACTGACCAGGATGCCCAATGGGTAGAGGCAATATTTATTTTACCTAACTCCAAATCACTGAAGGTGCAGTGCAATGATCAAAAGCAGAAATTGAAGTAACAAAAGTTTGCGAGATTGAGAAGCCCAAATAACTGGGATTCATCTCGAACAAAAAAATCTTAGTTTGAGAAGCGGAAACCATGGTTGAATATTATAAAAATATGGTCTCAGGTATCATACTTGTCTCGTTTGATCTTGGAAATGGTCTTCCCAACCGATTTTGGAAGAGTGTATGGTTGGGAGACGTTGTCGTTTAACCCAGATTTCCTTTACTTCTTCAGATCTCCACTCAATCTTCACACAATGTTGTGGAATTTAGGGATTCCTAAACTTCTTCTAGGAATCCAACTTTTCAATGTTTGATAAAAGATTAGGGGGGTAAAATACCATTTTGGTCCCTAAACTTTCAAAAGTCCAATTTTAGCCCCTGAACTTTGAGTATTGTTGCATTTTAGTCCCTGAATTTTCAAAAGTCCAATTTTAGTCCCTAAACTTTGAGGTTTGTTCCATTTCAATCCCTAGACTTTCAAACAAAAAAAAAACTTAAAATTGGTTCTTAGAATTTTTTTTTAATTTTTCTTTAAGAAAATTATCTTCTTCCTCTATAAATTTTAAAAATGTCTCTACATTTTATCTTTGATTGTATTAAAATGATTAACATTATGGAACCAATTTTAATTACTAATTTACTATAGGGACCAATTTTAAGTTTTTCTCAAATTTTAAGGGCTAAATTTAGACTTTTGAAAGTTTAGTGACCAAAATTGAACAAAACTCAAAGTTCACGGACTAAAATTGGACTTTTGAAAGTTCAGGGATCAAAATAGAACAAAGGTGAAAGTTCAAGGACCAAAATAGTATTTACCCAACATTAGGAGATTTTGATTTTTTAGCACTTAAATGTCATTACTAGATTTGGGAAACCTATTGCTTTTTCGGTCAAAAAGTCTGGTCTATCGAATCTTCAAGTTCAATTTCAGTTAAATCGCTTTCCATATTCTTAGGTAACTTCTAAGAAAAAGTTGATTAAGGTCATTTGGAAAATTTTGAGTCCAAATAAAGTCAATATTATTTGAAGCTTCAATCTGAGCTTGATGTTATTGACAGAAAAGAGGAAGAATCTGCTTTATCTATTTTCAAAATTGATAGAAGGATCTCCATTAAAGCCGAGCTTCTAACTCTATCTGCCAGAGAAGATGTTATTTGGCGCCAAAATTGCAAAGCAAAATGTGGTTACTTGATGGGGATGAAAACTCTAGGCTCTTTCACAAATCTATAGCTTCGAACAGAAGAAGGAACAGTATTATTGAAATCCTCTCTAATTATGGAAACACGCTCACAAATGATGAAGATATTGAATCAACTGTTCTCAATTTCTTTAAGCAGTTGTATACTAAAGTGAATCATAGGGAAAATCTCCCTATGGATATTGATTTGTGCCCATAAGTCAAGCAGAAGTAGTTTGTCTTGAGTCACCTTTCACCAATTCTGAGATTGAAAGAGCAGTTTCTGATTTGGGCTCCAACAGGACTCCAGGTACGAATGGATATACCTCAGAATTCTTCAAAAAAAATTTGGAACATCCTTAAGGATGATATCAAGTGAGTGTTCAAGGATTTTTTTAAGACAGGAATCATAAATGTGAGTATGAATGAGACTTATTTATGTCTCGCCCCCAAAATCACTGCTCATAAATTAGTTGGTCATTATCGTCCTATTAGCCTCACCACCGGGTTGAACAAAATTGTTGCCAGAGAGAGTGTTATCTGAACGACTTAAAAAAAGTTTTGCCTCACACAGTCTCCATTAATCAATCTGCTTTTGTGGCTGACAGATAGATATTAGATGCTTCTTTAATGGCAAACGAATTGATTGAAGAATGGAATAGAAAGAACCTAAAGGGCGTTGTTTTAAAGCTTGATATCAAAAAAGCTTTGACATGGTTGATTGGGATTTTCTTGATGAAGTTTTGGTTGCAAAGAGTTTTTGAACAAAATGGAGAAGCTAGCTTCGGGGTTGTATTAGTTCCACAAATTACTCAATGATCAATAATGGAAGGCCCATGGGTAAATTAATCGCAAGTAAAGGTATTCGTCAAGGTGACCCTCTTTCTCCTTTTCTGTTCACACTTATTATAGATTGTCTAAGCAGAATGCTTATCACGAGTAGAATCCAAGGTTTTCATATTGTCAGAAACAATGAAAAGGTCTGCATTTCTCACCTTCCGTTTGCACATGACACATTGCTATGTTCATCGGCTAACCCAGTTTTGTTGGGCAACCTTGTCCAAACTGTAAAGAAATTTGAGAAGATTTCCGGGTTAATATTAACCGCCAAAAGACTGAGTTCTACTATCTGGGTCTGACTCAAGCTGAAGAAATAAATCTAGCTGCACCATTTGATTTTAAGGTTTGCTCTTGGCTAGCTATTTAATTGGAGTTACCATTAAATGAAAATTCCAAGACTATCGATTTTTGGAATCCTATTACCGAAAAGATTGAAAAGAGGCTTCATAACTGGGAATCCACTAATAAATCGAAAGGAGGCGGCCTAACCCTTATCAATTTCACATTGTCTAATCTCCCAATTTATTACCTATCTATTTTTAAAGCTCCAACAAAGGTAACCTCTATGATTAAACATTGGAAATTACCTTTAGAGGGGAAATAAAGGGAAAGCTTACAGCCATTTCATTAGATGGAATCAAGTTAAAAATCCTTTGGATGAGGGAGGGTCTTGGTATACCAGATATTAGAATAAAAAATGATGTCTTATCGGCAAAGTGGACGTGGAGATGCTACAGAAAGAGAAGCATTATGGAGAAACGTGATTTAGAGAAAATATGGTGGATCCATCAATGAAAATGTCTCAGGAAATAGGAATCTCCATTCATCAAAATGTCTATGGAAGAATATTGCAAAAGTGAGCACGCTAATTCTCACTAGAATTCATAGAGAGATTGGAAACGGTGAGGATACTCTCTTTTGGAAAGATAGCTGGTTGGAGTTTCATAAACCTGTTAATGTATTCTCACACCTTTACAGACTCACTGAAAAGGAAAAGCTCTATTAGCTCTTTCTGGTGTGGGACAAACAAATCATTCCTGGAATTTCCACTTTAGAAGAGCCCTCACTGATATTGAGATTGAGGAATGTGATTCATTTTCAAACATACTTGACTTAACAAATTTGAACGTGCAGATGGACAAGTGGGTGTGGCCGCATGAAAAAGATGGGTGCTTTTCAACGAAGTCTCTTTTCAAATGCTTGATGAGCTCCTCTGAAGGACAAACTGAGGATGTATCTTTGTTGTACGACATCACTCTGGCGCCAAGTTGTTGTCGCCTAATCTACAACAGTGAAGAAACACAGAACCATATCTTTATTCATTGCACGTGGGCTCATGCTTTTTGGTGCAGATTACTGAAAATTTTTAATTGGACCTTCGTTCGACCAGAAGACAAGGACTCTTCTCCAAAGCTTTTCGATTGAGCGCCCAAAAGCACAAAGGAGACAATCTAGAACAATTTGATTTATGCTTTCTTTGGGAACTGGTGGGATGAAAAAATGATAGAATTTTCAATGACACCTACCTTTCATTGGAAGATCTTATTGAATCTACTATTCATATGGGTTTGTATTGGTGTCATCGTACTCCTCCCTTATGTAATTATGACCTTTCTGCTTAATTCAACCATTGGCAAATTAAGTTGCATCTTTATTGATCTTTTGTACTTTATCATTCATCAAGTATGTATTGTTTTATATGTACATTCATACTCTTTGAACGATTATGGATAGATCTAATGGTCAAGGCAGGGCTTGGGAATGCAAAAGGTTATGGGCGTGTTTGGCTAGGGCGGAAAGGAAAGCGAAGGAAAGGGAAGTGTTAGGAAATATGTGTTTGGGGTGTACGGAAGGAATGGGAAGTGAGTATGTGTTTGGGGTGAGGGTTGGGAAGGGATAAAAGTCGATGCGATGGGATGGAGATTGTTTTTTTATAAAAAAAGTGAAGATAATTTATCTAATTTTTATAATTGAATATTTTTATTTTTCTTATTTCATAAAATAACATTTTCAAGTTAAAAAAAAAACATTTTCAAAATTTATTTATAATATATTATATATACTTAATTACAAATATTGTTAAATGATTTGAAAAAAATGGTTTTTATTTTAAATTCATTAACCATAATTTGAAAATATATATTAAAAAAAAAATTATATAAGAAAATATAATCAATCGTAAATATTGTTTAACTAACTTAGAATATTTAAAAAAAATAAATATTGCTTTTTAAATGAAAAAAAATGTTTGAAAGATTAAAAACGGGAAAAAATTCGAAAAAAAAACCAGAGAGGAGAGAGAAACAAAAAGAGGATTGTTTCAAACCAAAAAAAAAAGACGAAGAGTAAAAGAGAGAACCTAGAGAGAGAGAGAGAGATCAAAAAACTGGTTTAGAGAGAGGGAGAAATCGAAAGAAAAAAAAGAAAGGGAAAGAGGAACAAGAGAGAGAAGAAAGAAGAGAGAAGAAAGAAGAGAGAAGAGGGATAGAGAAAGAGGAAGACAAAGACCAAGAGAGAGGGAGAAAAAAAATCGAGGAGAAAATAGACCTTGTTAGGCCGGGTTAATCCGGCACCCCAAACGCCAGGATCCGGCCAAGTGAGGAGAAAATAACTTGGCAGGGACTCGAACTTTGAACCTCCTGCTTTGATACCATGTTGAGTTATGATAAATCACCAATCAACTCAAAGCTTAAGTTGATGGGTTGAAGTATATTTAATTATATCAACCAACAGGTTCAATTCATGGTTGTCACCTTCCTAGGAAATAAATTTCTGCAATTTTCCAAGACATCTAAATGTTGTAGGGTCAAGTGTAGGTCACATGAGAATAGTCAAAGTGTGGCTAAGCTGTCACGAACCCTCACAGATATCAAGAAAAAAGAAATTGAAAATGACAAAAGTAATAAGGCAAAAATAATTCCACTTCGGAGGATAAATGATCAAACTTACACCAATAGGTAGCCACAGCTACTAAAGTATGTACGACCATGAGGGTCCATTCCTAGAAATTCAGCTCCCCGAAGTGATTTTGGTGTTTTCATCCAGGGCTTGTGCCTGCCAATGGCACACTCAGGACAAAACCAGTCACCCTCAGGCAAGAGATCATTAGCAATTCCTACACATTTCAAATGATATGCAGCAGGACAGCCATCACAGCATATTAAGCTACCATCCATTTTGCACAGACAGCATTCATCACTATTCCAGTCTGTGGTGTCATCAATACTGTCCTCTGACAGAGAAGAACTAATGGAGGCATTTGCTGAAATCTTCTTCTTTCTGTAGATCTCTGACTTCATGCTTCTATCATGAACAATATCTGGCTCAGCTGCCAAAGACCTTCTGTTAATCTCTGACCTAATGGCTTCCACTTCGATCATATCATCACATAGACAGCGAAGAATTTCAATCTTAATTTCCGTAGGTAGTTTGTAGTAATCATTTTTTAATAATTTCAAGTGGCATAGATCAACACCAGGTTTCAAGCCTGAACCATGAATCAATAGATACTCAACCATAAAAATAGGCCACGTAAGCAAGTCTAGCATATCCCAGTTAAGACTCCTGATCAAAATTTCAAAACAGAAAATATAACATATAATTATATATTATTACCAACAAAAAACACATGATTGTACATGTCAAGATGTAAATAATAAAAAATAATTCATGGGAGTTAATTATTATTGTACTACCAAATAAAAAGTAATGTGGGGGAACAATTTTTACCTTAAACAACTGGAAGCAGATTCAGAACCTTCAGAAGAGAGATCCTCCAAATGCTTTCTTAGAGTTTTCAGAACAGATAGATGTATATTATCAAATAATATAGTAGGAGACGTGCACTTGAGGGCTGCCACAAAATCATCCAACTCAAATGGGCTAAGAAACAACAGCGTACTAAATGATCTCAAACAGGAATAAATAGAGAACAAGTCAAGGATGGGAATATCATCAAGATTCAAGTTCTTTGAAGAGGGTGGTAATTGCAACTTAAAGGGAAAGGCAATAGGCAGGTCAGAACCTTTACAGTCATAGGCTAACTGTTTTTCCTCAGTTACCACACTAGCTACAGGGGAAGATATATCAGATGATGCAATTGGGACAGTTTTCTGTACGGATCCTCTACGTGTGCTTCTCCTTAGAACTGTATTTGGTGTACTTACACCATCCACAACCTTTGTCTTCTTTTTTCTGCCGCCACGATGCTTGCAACGACCTTCAGAATTGCCTTGGCAACCATCAATTTCTTGAGGACCAGCTTCAGAACCCACATCCTTCACTTCAATATTTACCAAATTATCGTCATTAACACCATTAAGATCCGATGCCCTAACTGAAGCTTCAACAGTCACATCTCCTCCAGATCTGTAGCTTTCTTTTTGCAATTCTTCCTTGATATGTACGTGAACTTCTTGCAAATTGCCATCTTCATGCTCGAATTCCATAATTTTGTCTTGAAATCCTTCTTCGTTATCATAAACTGCTTCACCACAAACTTGTTCCATTACTGCTTCTGCCATCCCAGAAGAAGCAACTTCTTCTCCACCATTATTGTTAGTATCCCCGGGTACATCATTAACCTCTAAATTCAAGTCAAAATCCCATTCCCTTTTCTTCATTTCCACTAGGGAACAACTTATATCACCCCTAGAAAGATTCTCATCAAAGTCGGCATTAACATACAGATTCAAATCGATGGAGCCTCTTCTCTCTAAGTTAGCATTTGTACTGGGACTGGCAAGAAGACGACTGCGATCATTTGAATTCAACCACTCATTTGAACTAGACCTCGCATTCAAGTCAATGTCGTCTCTGAAACCTTCATTTCTACAAAGACTCCCATTGCCCGACCCATTTCCTTCAAAACCCTGATCAAACTCACCTCTTCTTTCCAAATCATCTTCAAACCCATCACTGAGATTAACATTCATATCCAAATTCTCATTTCCCTCGAGACTTCCATTCAAATTCCCACCAACCCCATCTACTACTTGTAGATTTTTATCAACTTCATCATTCAAGTTCAAATTTCCATTTAAATCATTAACAGAAACAACACTTACCTCAAAGCCCATTTCTAGGGTTTCACCTAGATTCCCATCATCCGACGCCAAATTCCCCCCAGCATTTGTAGACGCATCGCGGATTTCACATTTACCCTCAATTCTTCGACGCTTCTTGGGCTTGCGGCCACGGCAAATTCTCTTCTCCACCAATTGAGACTGACCCTCCAAAAGGAAAGAGACCTCAGACAAATCCAATTCCTCAGAATCACCACTTTCGAACTCCACTACGAAGAACCCAGAAGAGGTATCGAAGGATTTCACAAAACCCACAAGAATTCCTCGGCCTTTGAACTCTTTCTTCACAGTTCTGCCCACGAACTCCATCAAGGGTATAAATGAAGAGCTGGAAGTGTGATCTGCAACAAAACACCCAAATTCAGCAATCAATTTCCCACTGCCCCACCTCCCTCTTTGAGTATTAAAGAAAATTGGGGTTAGGGTGTGAGAGAAAGAGGGAAGATGAACACTTTTCTCGCAAAAAATGCTTAAGACATGCACACAGAAACGGGTTTTGTGTCTGTTGAACCAATAAGACACAGAAGAGAAGTGGGTCGTGGCCTCAAGAAGTGCTGAGAGAAAGAAGGAAAGAAAGAAAAACAAAAGTGACTCAAAAATCAAAATAAAAAATTATACTCTCTTCGATTCCAAGAACTTTGCAATTTTGTAATTGGACCAAACAGGGGAATAAAGAAACCAACCAATTTATACCAAAATGGATGCGTGTAGAGAGAGAAAAAGTGGGTTAGATCATGGCCAGAACTTCACTGTTATTTAGTAGTTTTTTTTTTAAAACATGGAACTTCATAAATCAAGGCACAAGAGCCGAACAAATACAATCCTCACTCAAGTCCGAGGAAACTGCAAATTGGAACAGGACCTCCACCAACAAAAAGAATTGTTCTAGTAAAGAGAATTAACAAACAAAAAAAAAAAAAAAAAAAAAAAATTATTCCAAGATATTGACTTCGGAAGTTGTTAAATAAAGGACAATCCTATTACCATGTCTACTAACATGGTGAAAAGATCTAGTATCGAGCTCACTAGTCAGCTCTTTTATATTGGCAATAACATCACTCGATTTAGAAAAATCTTGGGATCATAAGAAATTTAATTGATAACATGCAGAGCATTTGATTTGATCAAGATAGGCGCACATCGTCCATTTGTTCCTTCAAACATTGCTCGGAAGCCCTTGCCAATAGCAAGCATCTCTAAGCAATGAATCGAGCTATGGGTAGACATTAAGGGAGCTCAATGTCACAATCATGTTTATCAAGAGCGTGTTGTAAATGGTCGCATGCTCTTTTAGACTTCTTTTTATCATGCTTTCATAGTATAGAGTTTGTTTTTCATGTCGTTGTTGTTTCCTTTTAGTTTTAGTGTCGTATGACTCCTCGTCATTTTTGATATGCAACAGTGTCACATCAAAATGGTCTAAAATGTACTATAAAATGGTATGACTTCTCGAAACTTCATTCCTGCCAAGTTATAGGATGAATGCAATAGAGTTTAAGTGGTTATTATTGTACCTTGTCATATAGCCTTTCAAAGACAAATGCATTTCAAAACCTCATTTCCCCTTTTTCGAAAACCTTTTCACGAGGCCCATGAGGGAGGTTGCACCAGTTGTGTAATGACCCAAGTTTTCAATCAATGTAAATAAGGTTAGATTTCGAACTCTCGAGACACTCGAAGGGGTTAAAATGAATTGTTGGACCCTAATTAGACATAAATGATCCTGTTCTGAGAGGGGCAAAATGGTCTTTATTGAAAATGGGGGAGGGGGAGGATCATAAAATAGTCATTTGAGCCCTAAAATGCATTTTATTTTAAAAAAAAATTCAATAGCTATATAAGACAAATGATAACTTTTAGGTCATAATTTACCTATCATTGAGCATATAAAGCAGATCTTAATGCTGCCCAAATTTGTGCAATTGTCATCGAGATTAGAAGCGCCACCGTTGTAGACCGGGAAAGCCTATAATAGCATGTCGTGTGGCGCAACCGAATTTTCTCCATCGCATTAACTTCCAATGATGCTACAGATCCTACAACAAGTGTTGTTGTAGGAAGGTCAACAAGGGTTGTTGATAGCTCACAAGCATTGGATGCTGGAAAATCCTCAGCTTGAATAGTTGATGAATCATTGGGATCTGATAGTTAAATCCCTCTCAGTCTAAAAACTCATCCACCTTGATGCACTGAAAATATTATAAGTAATCCAGTTTTCTATACATATGTCTTTGATACAAACAACGTTCTCCAGGATAATGTTGAAGATCCTCGATCTTTTAGAAAGACAATGGAGGATATTGACATGGAAGAATGGATAAAAGCCATGAACCTAGAAATTGAGTCGATGTACTCAAATTCAGTTTGTTTACTTGTAGATACATCAAATGATGTAAAGCCAATTGGGTGCAAGTGGATGTACAAGAGAAAAAATTGGTGTAAATGGAAAGGTGCAAACCTTCAAGGCTAGACTTGTAGAAAAGGCTTCACTCAAAGAGAACGAGTAGATTATGAAAAAAATTTATCTCCTATTGCTATGTTAAAGTCTATAAGGATTCTCTTATCCATTATCTCATATTATAACTATGAGATATGGAAGATGGATGTCAAGACTACATTCTAGAATGACAATCTTGAAGAGGAAATCTACATGAATAAACCAATGGGGTTTGAATCCAAGGGACAAGAGCAAATGATTTGCAAACTTGTTAAATTCATTTATGGATTGAAGCAAGCGTCCATGACTTGAAACGAGAGATTTGATGATGTGATGAAATCGTATGGCTATGAGCAAAACATTGATGAACCTTGTATTTACAAGAAGATCATTGACAAAAATGTAGCATTTAAATTGTCATAAGTCGATGACAACTTACTCATTGGGAATGATGTAAAGAAGTTGACTGATACTAAGCAGTGGCTAGCTAACCAATTTCAGATGAAGGATTTGGGTAATGCTTCGTACGTCCTTGGGATCTAGATAGTAAGGGATCGGTCAAATAGAACGCTAACCTTGTCTCGACATCGTACATTGATAAGATGCTTGTTAGATATACGAAAAAAGATTTCAAAAAGGGTAATTTACATTTTAGGCATAGTATCTCTTTGTCTAAGAAAAATAGTCGTAAGACACCTCAAGAGGTTGAGAAGATGAGATGGATACTCTATGGTTCTGCGGTATGAATCTTAATGTACTCTATGTTATGTGCTGCGCATGACATTTGTTATGCAGTAGGCATTTTTCAGTAGATATCAGTTAAATCCATGATTGGAACACTTGATTGTAGTTAAAAATATTCCCAAGTATCTTAGGAGAACAAAAAATTATATACTAGTGTACGGTCTTAAGGATTTGATCCTTACTGGGTATACAATCTCTGATTTTTAAACTGATAAGGACTCTAGGAAGTCTACATCAGAATTAGTGTTTACCCTCAACGATGCAAAATATAGAGAGGAAATTTCACCTCATCAGAGAGATAGTGCATAGAGACGAAGTGATTGTCACCAAAATTAATATGGCTGACAATATTGTTAATCCTTTTATAAAGTCTCGGCTGATTAAAGTGTTCGAGGGTCACCAAAAGAGTTTAGGTCTACAAGAGACATCTTTCACGGTCTAGAGCAAGTCTAAGACTTGATGTTTTGGCTAAACATGTAATTACTAGGCTTTAGTACAAGTGTGAGATTTCTAAGGGTTATTCCCTAAAGGCCTAGTAGTTTTTAGTAAAGAACAAAGTATTTGATATTAGATATTTAATGTTATATTTCAGTTATTATTAAAGGTTATTATTTTCATTTATTGTGCATTTGATATTCAAATGTTATTTTGCCTTATTACATTAATTGAATTAATGACGATATGCTTATGGTTATTTAGATGAACATTTGAACAAGTATGTAGGACATACAAGTGGATCCAGTTCTAGGTTAATAACCTTAAGCATTTAAGTATATGGATTAAGGCTAGGGCGCCTAAGTCCTTATGACATGATACCACCCACTTGGCAAGTGTTGCAAATGGCCTGATCTGGTTGCTCATGTAGAGACATGTGAGTGGGGGTGCCTATGCAAAAATAAGTTTTTGCATAAGACAAGACCAATAGTTTAATAATCGAGCAAGTATTTATAGACTTACATCAACTACTTCGCTCAAGATGATCATATGTCGATGTGATCTTAATCTTGAGTGAGTTACGAACTCCTACTTTATGAAAGCGGTCATTTGATATGCATGGGTGAGACCAACCAAATAACATTGGGTCAATAAGCCTTCTACGTTGGAGATTATCATAGTGAGTGCTAAAAACACAATATTACATGAAGGAATTCATCCTTGCCAGATATTATGAAAGAGGTAGAGTTGTTCCCTTAACAACTGATTTCGAGTCTTGAACATAGCGATCCCGCCTCTCATTGGCCAGATAAGACACTAGTTTATAGTTGGACTATAAACACTTGTTCATTAGAGGAATCGATGTCATTTAAGGAGAAAGGCGTAACCACATGAGTAAAATTAACCTTTTGTCACAACTATGGATTAGGAACAAGCTCGTGAATGATCATTTGACAGTTAACCGATTATATGCTGGACATAACTTGTCTTATAGTGCGAATGAGTTCAGCATAGACCTTTAATGGAATAAGTATGATGTTAACGAATATGGACTAAATCTTGAGTCGTTGTAGCTTTCAACCTATACTGGTCCCCGGGCTAGCTCATCTTGCTAGTACACTGTTTTATTAGAAAGTGAATTTAAAGAGTACAAATTTAGAGTTCAATTATGTGAGACATAATACATAGGAGCTTTAAGTTTAATAGTTCAACTTAATTAAACAATATATTGGATATATTGAACTAATATTTATGGGATAAATATTAATAAGGAGAAATTAATTTATTGGATAAATTAATTATAAATAATTATTTAATTGAAAGATCATAGTGAAATATGTTGGATATATTAATTGATTTAATAATTATTGGATGATTATTAAATGGAGATTATTGATTAACATATTGGACATATTACGTGTAGGTTAATAATTATTGGATAATTATTAAAGTAGAGGATAAATATATTGGATATATTAATTTGGAATTTATTTATTTAATAATATATTGGATATATTATGGGTTTGAGATTTATTGGATAAATATCAATTAAAAATAAATAAAATAATATACTAGAAATATTGGCCAATTTTGAAATTCCTCCCCTTAAATTGGGAAGAAAATTTAGTTAGCTTAGTGAAGGATGAAATTTTCGAAATTCTTATCTAAATGAGAAGAGAAAAATCTTTGATTTTATTCCAATATCTTTTAATATTAGATAATGAAATATATTTATTTTCCTAATTAGATAATGAAATATATTTATTTTCCTAATTTAAATATTCATTCATCTATTATAAATAGAGATGTTGAGTAACCTCTCAAAGAGAGAAAACCTTCTAAAAAAGACTCGTCAAAATTGTTTAGAGGCGTCATTCTATGTGAGTATGTTCTTTAATAACGGCAAGTCAATCACCTAAGGTGAATGCATGAAGGTTAATATGATTAATTGATATTAATTAATTATATTAATTATTGTAAATTTTTTGTTATCATAATTGCCGCGTTAATTGCATGTTTCGACCCTACATTCCCAACAACTAGTATCTGAGCTTTGACTCAAGGTGATTGTTGTTGTTGGAATCTTTTTAGTGGTGGATTATAATTTTCATTGAATGAATTGTTTTTGGCTAGAAGTTTTATGTTTGACATTATGATTTTTCCTTACATCTTTTGTAAACTCAAGCAATTGGGCATAGAAAATCTTTGTAATATATAGTTTTTTCAAAAATTGCAATTTGGAATTTTCCAAAATATGTAGAAGGCGAAGAACACACCATGGTTGGAGAAAATCTGAAATAGTAAGAAAACCCAAAGGAGAAGCACCTACTTTGGGCGAGGCGTCGCCACGCTGGACGGTTGCAGCGATAACACCGCCTGGCCTTGGTGCGGCCCTTTGCCGCCCCACCCACTGTCGGTCACTGGTGAGACCCTTTTGGGTATTTGGCTTATGCCAAATGGACCCACAAAACTGTTTGAGTTGTGGTTTTTTTCTCCATAAAAAAATAACATTTTTTTTCTAAAATATTTGAGTAGGAAAAATGGTTTTTTTTTTTATAAAGAAAATAGTTTTTGAAATGTATTTTTATCTTTTACCAAGCTAATATTTTTGAAAATATAAAGGTATATTTTTATGGTTATATTTGTGAAAAATATGGGTAATCATAAATATAAAAGATAATCAAATAAATATTTTAAAATTAAATCGATTATATTTGGAAGATTTTTTATGTGTTAATTTTAATGAAAATTTAACTTGGAGTTTATTTATATTAAAATATTTTTGAAAAGTATTTAAAAAGGTTACTTCTTGCCTAGTCAAAGATTCTTAAAGATGATGACACAACGCATATATAAAGTTTATATCCATAGCCATATAGAAAATAATTTTTACATTTATGCCAAAAAACCAATTTTATTGCAAGCATATGCAATCTGCAATTTTCAGCATTTAATAGTACATAAAATTTTACCTAAATATCCCTTGAGCTTATTTTCAATTTCCTACCATTAAAGACATTTTAAAAACCACAAAAATACTTTTCATAAAATGGTAGAAAC
>JBBMEG010000009.1:4922970-4947102 GCA_037832605.1 Cyclanthera cordifolia | reverse complement strand
TTTCTTTTTTTTTTTTAATATTGAGTTTACTCCTTATTTTGAATTTCATATATATTATTTATGGTATTTGAAAAGTAGAAACTTAAAATATAAACTCTATTGGAATGTTTGTTTTGTGCCTTTATAGACATTTTATAAACGAGTTTTTATAATAATTCTTTAAAAATTTTATATAAACGAACTATTATTACAATTTTTTTTTATAATCACTCAAAATAACTTCTCATTTCTAAACACTCAAAATAAATACTCTATAATTTTACAAACAAACATCCCGTAACATCAAAAAATGATCTAATTAGTCTTCAAGAAATTTCAAGAAGTGATAAATTTAATTCATAATAATAAATTAAGAATTAGATTTTACACAAACTAATTTGAATAGTCTCTCTTATTTATTTATATATATATATATATATAGTTCACGCTGGTCTCATCTTAATTAGATACAATTTAATAATATAATGATAATAAACAATAAACATAAAATCATGTGGGACCAAATTTCAAAATTAGGGTTTTTTGCCATAAATTTTATTGGGTATCATTTGATCTTAGAAAAGGAAAAAGGAAAAAGAAAAAGAAAAAAAAGAAAAGAAAAAAAGCATTGGGGCCTATCTTCTTCACTGGAATCTCTTTCATATGATAAAAGTTATATTTTGCATACACGTATGACAAAATTTATACTGTTCCACAATTACTCTTTTAACTTTGAAGTAGATCTGTAATCTACCATCACCACACTACACCATTTTTTCCCTCTCTCTCTCCCTGTTTAGAGAGAGAAATTGAAGTTGTCACTTATCTGCTGCTGCTTCTGCTGCTTCTTCTTACTCTACTAATCAAACCCAGTTCGCTAAACTCTTGAAGAAAACCCTACTGATTTGGGAGACCATTGTGTTTGTTTCTTGGGGATAAAAGTGGGTTTTTCTCGAGACCCAGTGAAGATTTGAGGATTTAGCTTATTGGGTTTTGTTTGATTTGAAGAAACAGAGGAGAAAGTGAAGAATAAAGGAAAATGGATTCTTATGAAGCAACGAGTTTGGTTTATGCGAAGATCAAGAACTTGGAGCCTGAAAATGCTTCCAAAATCATGGGGTTTCTTCTCATTCAAGACCTCGGCGATAAGGAGTTGATACGTTTGGCTTTTGGGCCTGAAACCCTTTTGCATTCACTGATTTTGAAGGCCAAAGCTCATTTAGGGTTTTCTTTCAACTCTTCTTCTTCTTCTTCTTCAACACCCTCTTCTCCTTCGCCTCTTAATCCCATTGCTAGGCCTAACACTAACCCCTTCTCTCAATCTTCCCCTAGAATCCCAAACAATGGCTTTGACTTCTCAAAAAACCCTTCTTCTTCTTCTTCTTCTTCCTCTTCCTCAAACAGTTCATGGTCTCTTTCAGGCATCTCTAACAATGTCATTAGCCCTAAATCCAGCCCTCTTCTCTCTTATGACACTATTCGAGCTGCCCCCTTTTCAATGCCTCCATTTCTGCAGCACAAAAATGGGTTTGTGGATTCTGAAGTTATTGATGAGCCTCAAGTGAACGATTACCTTTCGTTTCTCAACGAGCCTTCTTCTTCGCGAGGCGAGGATTTGTTGGATCCCAGGATGGAAGGGCGTGGTTTGCAGAACTGGACTCAGTCTATGGACAATGCCGACACCCCTTTTCATAGAAGAAGCTATTCTGCTAGCGATGTTTGTTTTAGCTCTGATGATGGAGTATTTGGAGTTGGGTATAAACCTTGTCTCTACTTTGCTAGAGGTTTTTGTAAAAATGGTAGCAATTGCAAGTTCTTGCATGCTGATTTTTCTGATTCGGTTGACTCTTCTTCTGCCATTGTTGGTTCCCCTAGTCAACTAGAGGGCTTGTTTGAGCAACGTGAGGAGTTTATGAGATATAAGGCTGCTCAGCAACAGAGATTGGCCACTGCATCTGAGTTCATGGCTGGAGTTTCACCTTCTCAGTACAATAAGTATATCAATTTTCTACTTCAACAACAGAATGAAACTCATAGGTAAGTAGGATGGAGATGGATAGTCAACTTTAGTGCTTTGACTTGTCATTAATAGTTTCTTGTTTATGTGGATTTTTAGTTTGAGATTGGTCTGTAATGCAATCTTTTCTTCTTTATTTGGAATGGATAATTTAGAGCTACTGCAGCAGCGCTTATGATGGGAGATGAGTATCACAAGTTTGGTGGCATGTCTAGAAGTGAAAGGAATGAGTTTTTGGCTTTGGCTGCTGAGAAGCGAAACTCGGCTTCGAGACAGATTTATTTAACATTTCCCGCCGATAGCACCTTCAAGGATGAAGATGTTTCAGAGTATTTCAGGTAACCAATGAGGTGGTGTGGTGGCCTTTTTCTGGGTACTTAAGTATCTAGATGAATCATTCTTGTCATTGTTGCCCAACTATAATAGAATCAAATCAACCTTTGTGTAAGATTTAATCTGAAATATTCTTTTGCCTTTTATTACTTCCCACTTTAAAATTTTCAACAATCTGCCTGCATCTGATTCCTAGTATTCTGTATTAAAACTTTTCAGGGTTTAAAGGAGGCTGGCCATTGAGGTTTTTTAATGTATAGTGAAATAAGCCTAAGTTCCTGCACAAATGCTTTCCCTTTGATACTTATTTTCAATTGATATTTGAGATCATCACATTCTTTTATCTCGTTTGTAGGCTTGAGCATCAACCCAGCGTTTTTTTTTTGTTCCAATACCAGCAAATCAAATAGAATGAAAGAGTTGCTTATGGTGTTACTTTTTATGACCTTGATGAGACTTCTTTCATTCAACTGTAGTTTTGTAAATGGTCAATGTAATTGGTTTATCCATCTCGGCTCTCGCTATACATGTCCTTGGAAGATGTTTTAACTTCTGTCTATCTTTGAATGAATGTTTCTTTGCCTATACTTTTACCTCAATAACTTTACATGCTTCTCTTCCCAGTTTCTTTTATTTCATCCCCTATGATTTGAGTTTTGAACTTAGAACATTTGTGTAATTCGGTCTAATATTTTGTTTTCCTGTTCTGTTTCAAAAGAAAGCTAAATACCTGAGTATATCTTCAAGAAGTATGAACTCTATGCAATACAAACAATAAATTACATAGGTAAAAAATGCACTATATATGCATATGCTGTGCTCCCACGTGTCCCACATGATCATGAAACTTGCATATTTTCAGTCTTCATTCAAACATTTACTGTTATGACATATTAGTAGATAAAATATGTATATGCATAAGTTATAGTGCATAAATTTGATCAACAAAATGCATGAATCTGTATTCACACTGTTTTTCTCAACCATGTTTTGTTTGAAAATCTTGAAATTACTATCTGATGTGTACTCTGTTTCAGCAATCTTGAAATGCCTTGTTTTATTGGAAGGACCTGGAAATAGTTTTTTTTTCTTACTGAAGCTCAATCAATACAATGTAAGGAATTGTGTCCGGATGGGCAATAAAATATAGATTGAGTCAGAAATAGTTGCTCAAGGAACAGTTTTAGAAGTCTGGTATGGAGGTTTGGATGGAAGGGTTCTCATTATTTAGTCTGTCATGATTAAGACATTGTTGATTTTTATCAGTGTCTTAGCATCTGTATTTTCATTAAGTGTTTTTGTTGCTTCACCATTGGTTCTTGATGAGTCTGATCTTTTTGCAGTAAATTTGGGCCTGTGCAAGATGTTAGGATTCCATACCAACAGAAGAGGATGTTCGGGTTTGTTACATTTGTCTATCCAGAAACCGTAAAACATATATTGGCAAAGGGAAATCCGCATTTCATTTGCGAATCACGAGTCCTAGTAAAACCCTACAAGGAGAAGGGCAAAGTTCCAGAAAAGTAATTTTCCCATAAACTCTTTTGCCTTCTGTACTGTTCCCTTTATACCTTTGTTGCAGTTATGCTTATTGTTGGGATGGAATATAGGAGGCAGCAGCATCAACAACAACTAGAGAGAGGCGACTTTTCTCCTTGTTTGAGCCCCTCGGGATTGGATGCTCGGGATCCTTATGACCTTAACCTTGGTATGAAATAAGTAGACAGGCCCTCTTCTCCCAAATTGGCAGCATTTGGTGCTTGAAAAACTGGGGGAAGTTATTGAATATGGCCATAGATTTCATTTTTTGGTTTTTCCTATGAAACTGGTATTTCTCTCCTTGTTTGTTCATCTGTTCCATTTAATTTACAGGAGCGAGAATGATGTATAATACACAAGGGATGATGTTGCGTAGGAAATTAGAAGAGCAAGTTGAATTGCAACAAGCACTCGACCTTCAGGGTAGAAGACTATTGAATCTTCAGCTTCCCGACTTGAAGAATGATCGGCTACACCACCACCACCCACACAATTTACCTATTTGTTCTCCATTGTCCTCTGAATCGCATAACCAAATGAACCAGAACATTTATCCTCCTGATTTCATAAATCAAGAAGCTTCTGAAGGTTTGCTGATTCTTCATGCTCTTCTCTCCTTTCTTTGGTTGAACTCAATTACCTGATGACTTTCTTCTGTTAGCTAATGGTGAGAATTGTTTTTCAGGCCATGAGAATAACCAAGTAACTACCAACAATACTATGAGCACCCGTCAAAACTTTCAGCTGGAAGAGAATCTTTGTTATATCCAAAGCAACAGCTGTGGGAAAGCCACAGAGGATGCCTACAACTCTGAGCTTCTCGAAATTCACAAAAGGTTCGAAATTTACTTTCTAATTTGAACTTACTGTGGATAGTCCAATTAGAATTGTTGCTTTAGATTATTTTAGTCGTACGATGTATTGACCATACTCTTCTTCTATCTTATTTACTTCGGGCGTGAGGTCAGTGTTGAGCAGGTCCTTCCTGATAGCCCATTTGCTTCTCCTAAAAAGTCTGCCTTGGGCCAACAGCCTGATTTTTCTTCCGTTAACACGGATGGGTGCGGTCCCAAAACGTTACCGTCAACTTCTCAGAGCAACTCATCATTGCCTACTGGTCCTGCTGGTGATATAGCTTCCCCTTAAATAGTCTTTTACCCCACAGCTTAATGGCAAGGTCCTGTTAGTTTCTTCCTTGTGGTAGCTCACTTTTCGTCGTGCTAATTTAAAACAGTCCGTAACTCAAAGTAAGACACATTACTTCCCTTAGGTTTCTACTCCTTGTGTGAATCTTTTGAAATATAGGCAATAACTACATGAGCATGGCCAGCAAATATCAACAATTGTTAGGGTAAGAAAAACTATACTCATCTCTTCTTTCTCAACTTTCTTTTATTTTTGGAGCATCATGTTTGGAGTTCTATTAAATGTAACTGCTAATGGTGTTCGTATTCTATTTACGCAGAAAAAAAAAAATTTTAGAGAAGCATATAGCAGGCAGACGATTTATCTCCGGATGTATAGCGAAATTATACCTACTTCGACGAGTAGATCTATTACTACTATAGAGAGGATCTCCACAAGTATCATCTTCATCAATACATACCCCTAACAGCAAATAGATATAAATTCATACAATTAGAACAGATGATTTGGTTTAATGAGAGTTAGGGTCTTCTATGTCTTATTTTGTGCCCTATTTGGGTGTGTGCTGGACCATGCTGACTAAAGAACTACGATCGGTCGGATTAACTGTTTTTAAATTGTTCATCTACACATAAGTTCTGCTTGTTCTTGGCACCATTATTCATAGTTAGGTAGAATTTTGAAGTTTTTGTGAAGCTCACAAGAGCTTCTTGTGTAAATAGTATTAGGGTTCTTTGTTGTAGCTGACTGATAAAATATCACAAAACTCATTGGGACCAAAGAAAGAGTAGGGAATGGTTACCCAAAGAGTTGGGATTACTTTTATTTTCTATTTTTCCCCTTTGTTTTCCCTTCTTCTAGAATTTGATGATAGTATTATTCTTTTGAATTGAAATTGAGTGGTTGAGCAGACAGGGCTTTGGAAATGAACAAAAACAAGGGCAAAAATGGATTTTGATTTGGTTTTTGAGAGGACTGTTTGTCTCACACTGTTCTTGTATAGGCCCACACATGGGGGAAGGACCAAAGGTATCACATGGGGCACTGACATGGTATAAATAGCATCAACCCAACACCCCTTATTTTCTATATATATTATTGTTTGTGATGTGCATTGGAGGGAGGGAGGGAGAGGCCCCAACTTTTGTACTGTCATGACTTTTAAATTATATGGTAGCTTTTTTTACAGGTTCTTGCTGCTTTGTTCTGCCTTCCAACAGAAGTGGTTGTGGTTGAATATGGTGCACACATGTGAACTCAACTTGCTGTTTCTTTTTTTTTTCTTGACCCTTGAGAGTCTTAAGAAATATCCCACTTTCTCTTTTTTATTATTTTCTATGAATTTCTTTGACACAAAAATATTATAGGGTTACATCGTGTGTCCGACAAGCATTGTCAAGTTGTGCGCAAATTGACATGAATGTTTAAGAAAAAAATGAAATTAGATTTGCTATTAAGTGGTTATTTTTTGGATTTGAGTGGAAGTAGAATCAACTTCATTAAAGAAATAGCACTATGTGTCAGATGTTCGAATTGAAATTTTAAGAGTATTTAGAATTAGTATTTAGAACGAAAATTTATTTTGAGTATATAAAAGTAATGATTAAATTAAAAACTTTGTTTGGACGTAATTTTTAAAAATGTTTAAAATTTTGTATTCATAATATAAATTTATTTTGAGTATTTAGAAGTAATGATTGGAATCCAAAAATTTACGCTGGTGTTGAACTGGAATAACATCAAACAATGAAACCACTGCATCACTGATCTATTCAGGAGTGTGGAGAACTCCTCCTCTCTTTATCAATTTTATTTTATAGTGAGATACTGGGAGCATCTGGTTTTGGGTGGTTGTGAATAGTATCAAAATAAATATAACAATAATCTTTATCATCTACGTAGTTGTCAATAATATCAAGGTCATCTAATTCTGTACATGATTTTATTACACAATTAAAATAATTAATCATCTATTTGGTGAAGTCACAACATTATATTATTATTATTATTATTATTATTATTATTATTATTATTATTATTATTATTATTATTATTATTATTATTATTATTATTGATGTTGTTGTTTTTATTGACAAGACAACATTTATTGTTGATCAGACATAATTTATAAATATTTTTGGTTTAAATTTTGGTAGCTTATTTCAATTATATTTTAGTTCATATATTTTAGATAAAATTACATTTTTAGTTTTAAAATTGTGATCTAGTTTCAATTTAGTTTATATATTTTTATTTTTTACATTTCAATAAAAAAAATTTAGTGCTCATTCCAATAAGATTTGATACTAACTTATATTTTATTTATTTTTGTTGTGAATAGGAATATCAAATACTGTTTGATACTATAATATTTATTTATTTTTTAAAAAATTAATTAAAAATTAATTTTTATGTAAGATGAATAACTTGATTAATATAAGATATATATTTGGATCAAAACATCAGTAATTTGAATTTCTCTGTCCACATGTTATAAAACAAAGCGTAAATTTCACATTTTTGTCAATGTGGCGAAAAGCTAACAAAATGGACATTTTCTAAGCTCTTTTTTTTTTTTTATGACTAAAATATAACTAAATTAATTTATGTTCTTTCAAAAAATAAACGAAAAATTAAAGTAATTTAGATATTTACTTTCAACTTATGAAGTTACTCATGTAAAAAAAAAAAAAATCCTTTTTTTTTAAGTAGTTTAGTAGCTGTGCTTGATAACCCTTTCGTTTTTGTTTTTTATTTTTAAAATGTAAGTTTACAATTACTGATCCAACATATAATTTTCATGACTTTGATATTTATATTTTAGCCTATGAAATTTGGTTAGAATTTATTTACTTAATTAAAAAAAATTTGCGACATATGTGAAGAATGAGTTAAATATAGACTTAAATTTTAAAAATAAAAATAAAAAATAAAATGGTTATCAAACAAAACATTAATTTTTTTTTTCTTTTCATAATTTAACTTTCTTCTTCTTCAATTAGATTTCATTAAAACAAAACATTAGATTTCATCTTTCTTCAATTCTCAATAAAATTTTAAAAACAAAAACAATTATTTGACATTTGATTACTTTTTAGTTTATTTAAACTTAGTTTTTTATTTTATTTTATTTTATTTTTGTATTCTTTTTGAAAATAGAAATAAAAAGTAAATAATAAAAACAAGTAAATCGTGGCGGAAGAAATAGTATTTATAAAAATTAATTTAAAAAAACAAATGATCTAACTCTAGCTATAAAATTTAGAACCGAATGGGTCAGTGGTTTCATTATTTAATGTTATTCCAGTTCAACACCAGCATCACGAGTTTGATTCGTGAAATCGAGATTTGCTCTCAATTTATTTGAGAGTAGTAGGAGCCCTCTGTGTAGGGTTTGTTATGCCCCTTCCCCAATTTGGACTAAAATAATAATAATAATAATAAAATTAATAAAAAAAAACAAAAACCTACCACTATTAAATATATATTATTGAATGCTTTGACTAAACTATAATTGCAAAGCATATAATGCAATGTAGTCATTTCACAAGCATTAAGTGAATTATATGCATTTGAGTTTAATTATTTTTTTAGTAAATGCATTTTGAATAACAGACTCCTGGCCCACTCCCACACAACGCTGGGCCCCCACCTAGAGTATACTTTAATAACTGCGGGTCTATCAGAAACACACCCTAAAACAGAGAGTAGTTGGGTCGATGAGCCTTGTTTACATTGTATTTATGTAAAACACAGTTCTTCGTACTAGTATAACGCAATGTATTGCTTAACAACTTGACAACAAGAACTGAGACATAAAATGTGTAATTATGACCAAAAGAATGTAAATTAATTATAAATCAATCGCAGAATGTGATGACATAATTTGGCCTACTGCAACCAAAAGTAGTGTTAGTATCATCATATGGATAGCTGTAAGCATCCGGGCACTGTTCCTTAAAAAGCTGTGAGTAGTTTGTTGGCTTGCACTTGTCCGGGTCATTGAACTCTCCGGTGCAGCAGTAGCGAGCTTCTTTAAATACAGTGCAAGCGTTGTTGCAGCCAATCACTTCGTTCCCAGATTTCACCTGCAGCTCTGCCGGGCAAACCTTGTTCAAGTCCGCAAGGCAGTTTGTGGATTTGCATGGCCCTGTGCCGCCCTGCGTGGAGATGGAGGCTGGGATGTTGAACCCGTCCACCAGGTTGAGATTGTAGAAGTCTACGCTTCTGTTCGAGGCAGCGAGGGACAATTCGGCCAATGTGGCTGGCGGATCTCCACCGCTACCATTGCATTCGAGACCTTGGCCACAATCTCCGGTTAAGCACGTCAAACGTTTGCCGATGGAGCATTGTGTTCGTGCCCATATTCGGCCAGTCCATGGTGTTGCAATGTTCAGCAACCTTGATGCTCCGGGCGCTAACCAGAACCCAGTTGTTGATAGTTGCTGCTGCCCAGTGGTAAGTGTTGCTGGCCATATTGCACTCGGACAATTGTTTTTCACAGTAATCGTTGCAATTTCATCCCCTGGGCCAATGGGATTGTTAAGAATAAATGATATGAAGGTGATTAGAAATCTTGTATTTGAATTACCGAACACAATCACCCAAATTAATATTGATAATCAGTCATGCTCAAGTTCAATTTTCAGACCAAAGAGTACGGAGTTATTTGGGTGTGGAATAGTAGAATGATTATTTTGAGTGATTATAATCAAAGATTATGTTGAGTGATTTGAAACTTGAGTTTTAATAATAGCCAGTTGGGATGTAATTATTTGTAGAGGGATTGTAGTTAATAACTCATTTGAATGATGATTTTTGTAGAGAGATTGCAGACAATAACTCTCGTTTGGATGATTATTTTGAGTGAGTGGTTAGAAATGAGTAATTAGAAATAAATGATTATTTTGAGTGATTGCAATAATTTGTTTAGATGTGGTTGTTTGAAGACAAGTTGTAAAAACTCCTAAATAACGCGAAACAAACACCTCTGTGAAAAATAAACTTAAACTAAATAAATAATTAAATAGTGATTTACTGATATTAGAGAAAAAATGTTTATTGTTGGATTTGTTCTGAAGGGACGATGTCGAGATGGCATCACAGGACGCAACTGAAGTACTACAAAACTTCATTCATAACATTGTGTTAACGGATTACATTTACAAGGTGTTTACAATGATTACGAGAAAAATAATTATTTGCGTTGTAATTGAGGTGAATAGAATATTTACAAAGAGAATAAACCAGTGAATAGATAGGGTATAAAAAAGAGTTGTATGAAAAATAAAAAGTGATTATAAAAAGCAGTTATGGAAAAATAAGATCAAGATGAAAATGATTCTCGGTGGCCCGACAAGAATAAGAAAATCATTTTCTTCGTAACTATTCCCATTCAAAGTAAACTCACATAAAATTAATTCACTGTATTCACAGACAATGAGTTTAGTAATAAAGTATGAACAGATAACAAAATTGGTTTTAGGGTTTAGAATGAGAATAAAAAGAAAAGGAGGGAAAAGAGTACTTGGCTGGGGACGGAAGCCGCATCTAACGAAGGTACCAACGCGAGAGGCAGATCCAAAAGGTAAAAGAGCCATGGGAGGATCTTCATCATCTTCGATCGCCGCCGCCGTATTTCCCCATTTCGAACCTGCTTTTAACGATTGGATTATGAAACCCTAGGAGCGAAATTTGATAATCCAGAACGGTGAGATTAAAGGAAATTACCAGAAGAAATGAGAGCTCCGAGGAGGAGGAGAAGTGCAGAAACAGAGTGAAACGAGGAGAAGCTCGACGAAGCCATAAGAACCTTGTACGTACACAAATCCTAACCGATTTTATCATTTCTTTGAATCTCAGTCGTGTTGACCAACATTGACTTCTGTTGACCCGAGTGAGACTTCGATCATCTCTCACACGGTATTCGATTGTTCACTGCACTGATTGAGGTAAGCCCCATTTTTGTCAGTTAATTCGACATTTATTTGTTTTATATTTAAGTTTGGATGAGTTTGACAAATTCTAAATTTTGGATTAAACGCTTCATTCAACTTCATAGGTTAAAACAATCAAAACCCAAACTCAACATATATTTTTGGTTTTAAGTGCTCCAATTCTTTTTCTTTTTCTTTTAAATATTATTTATTTTCAATTTCTAAATAAATTGACATAATAATTTTTAAGGTAAATTATGAATTTAATCCCTATATTTCGAAGAAATTTAGAATTTAGTCTCTATGGTTTGAAAATTTACACTTTAGTTCTTGTGGTTTGGAAAAATCTACAATTTAATTCCTATTTTTTGAAAAATTAGATTTTAGAATATTTGATAAAATCTAAAAAACATTCTTCTGTTCTTAATGGTTAGTGAATAAAAAAAATGTAAAACTAATTATTTTTGTGTTTAATGATGAGAGTGTGAGATAAGTAGGGAGGTTCATTTTCCGGGGCTGGGTCTCCATCTTTATTAGATGGGAACGGGAACAAAATTTTCTCAGTTGCCTAAACGGGGCAAGAACGAGGAATGCATTTCCCATCCCCGTTACCAGATCCTTGCCCCAATTGTTTTTAAAATTTTTCCTTTATATTTATTTCCTTAACCTTTTATATAAAAAATATATGTTGGTAAAATTACATATTCATATGAGTATTTTTTTTAAAAATTTAAAAAGTATAATTGAAACTTGATAGATATTCTCAAAAAAAAAAAAAAAAAAAAACTAATTATTTGAATTATTACTTAAAAATATCTTTAAAAAAGAAAAATTCATCGTGGGGAACCCGATCCCCATGGTTCTCTAAAGGGAATCCCCGCCCCAATCCCATAGGTGAATTTTGCAGGGACGAGTAGTTTTGAAAGTGCGAGGAAGCCATTCCCAGCCCTGTCCCGCCCCGTGGACATCTCTGGAGATAAGTAATTGATTCAAAAGAAAAACATAGCAAGTTACATTTACGTACTTAATTGGCCTACAATTTCCAAATAACATGGACTACTTTTTAGGTTTTCTCGAATCAAAGAGACTAAATTCTATATTTTTCCAAACCATAGAGGATTAAAGTCTAGATTTTAAAACCATTGAGATTAAATACTATATTTCTCCAAACCATATGGACAAAAGTTTAGATTTTTAAATTATAGGAACTAAACTTTAAATTTCTTCAAACCACAAGGACTGAATTTGTAATTTATCTTAATTTATAATTTAAATTTATATTAAAAACATGGCCGTACTTAAAAAATATAAATTTTTTTTGAAGAATATAATTTTTAAAATCAATAATGACGTTACATAAAATAAAAATTAATATGTTATAGGCTAAAATATTTCAGAATACTCAAACAAAGCCAAAACCCCTCCAAGGGTCTGCCAACGGAAGCCTTGACCCCTTGGGGGGCGGCGAAGTCCGTTTCGGCCCCTCTAAAGGTCGGTCAAACGAGGCCTTGACCCCTAGAGGATCGACCAGGGAGGATTTGACCCTCGGGGGTCGACCAAGCTCAATCTGACCCCTTGGAGGTCGGTCGAAGAAGGCCAAGATCTCTGGGGGTAGGCCATGGCGGCCTTAACCCTCTAGAGGTCGGCCAAGGCTAGTCCGGCCCTTTCGAGGCTGGCCAAAGTAGGTTTGACCCCAGAGGGTCGACTGTGGAGGTTAGGACTCTCTCCCAACAGTAGACCGAGTCCAAGTGGCGACTAGATTCGCTGATAACGACAAGGAGTTACGCCGAGAGGGCCAAGACCCCTTTTAGGGGAGAGCGGTGGAGGTGAGGACCCGTAAGGGTTGATAGAGACCAAAACCAACCTCCAATGATATCAGTTGAGCGGGCCAACCCGACTGGGTTGACCATAGAGGTTAGGACTCTCTTGTGGACAAGTCGACTAAGTCCAAGTAATCTCTCTAAAACCATTGTGTCGTAAGGTAGTTATGGTTGAATGTTACCACGAGTATGCTTAGATCCCTCGAGGATGGGTCATGGAGGTTAGGACTCTCTCCCAGGAGTCAAATGAGTTCAAAGTAATGAATGGATCCGCTGATAATGACCATGAGTTATGCCAATAGGGTAAGACCACCCCTTTAGGGGCGAGCTGTGGAGGTGAAGACCCGTAAGGATTGACCGAGACCAAATCCGACCTTCATGGAGATCGGTCGAGTGGGCTAACCAAAGTGGGTTGACCGTGGAGTTTAGAAATATCTTGTGGACGAGTCAGCCAAATCCAAGTAACACTCGGGGATGATGCACCTATTGGGTGAAGTGTCCTAGGGTTACACCAAGAAGGCTACATCCTAAGGGGTCGACTCCGGAGGTGAGAACCTGCAATGGTTGACCGAGTCCAAGTAACTTCCAAGTCAAGACTGTTGCACCTTAAAAGGTAACGGTCAGGAGTTACACCAGTATTCATTCCTGGCTTAGTGGCGGACGTTTCTAAGGACCAACAATTAACTCACCATTAAGTGAGCCGCATCGGTTACAAGATCGACTGTTATAAGAAGTCAAAGCATTTTTTATTTGAAAGTAATTTGTACGACGCTAACAATCCTTGTAAGTTGTTCTGAGTCCCAAAGCACTCTAAAAATACTCTTCTAAAGCTCTGACTGACTTAGGTATCGAAAGCCTTAGGGCTCACACCATACCGGTGTGCCTAAAATTTTTTCATTTTGCAGGTTTCTTCTCCTCGGTAATACAAATTGTACCGTTGATATCTGTTGATATCTGTTGACAATTTTCCAGCATCAACAGTTGGCGTTGTCTGTGGGGACGAGTGAGTGGTCTACCTAAAAAGCTTGAATCCTTACGTTTTTTTCTGTAAAATGTTGAACGTTGAGAATCAGCCACCACGGTGTCGATGAAGAGTTTGATGTTGAGCATGCTTTAAGAAGAGTTCCTGCCAGAGGACAAGACAACCCTCAAGTCGAGAACCGTCCAGATGCTGAGGGTGGAGTAACCAGGCTAGAACCAGAGCGTTCCATTCCGAAGTTTTTGGCTTTGGAAGAGCAAGTACGAAGAATGACGAAGAATTTGGTCGTCTGATGGACTTACTCTAAAAGCCACCTCCAACTGAGGCTATCATCGCTGGAAACCAGCAAGCACCGCAAGAGGCGGCAATGTGACAACTTACCAAGAAGAAGGTTGCGGCGGAGAAGTCAGCGTCTTTGGTTCGGGATCATGCTAAAGGGAAAGCCCCAACTGCTGAGACTCTTGGAGAGGCTTCTTCCAGAAACCCAAGATTGGTCGAACGACTTCGACTAGGCAGTAATGATTGGAGGACGCCAAAGAATCGGTTCTAGACTTGAAGGTTGTTCAAGAACATATTCCGTCCGAAGCAGCCAGCCGCAGGGCACCTTTCCAAGGTCATCCACCCAACACCCTTCAGAAACCCCAAGTGCTAGGGAGACGAGATCAGACTTGGGAACAAACTTGAGAGATGTGATCAACCAGCGCCGAAGGGAAGCAGAACCTGACGGAGCCGAGGAACAACTTTAGTTACCTCAGCTTCGCCTGCTCCAATATCAATTGAGGGACATGAAAAATGCACAGGACCAGGATAGACTTGACCTGGACAACCTAGTTGATTATGTCGACCCTCTTTTTAGTGATAAAATCATGGAAGAACCGATCCCGAAAAAATTCAAGCTTTCAACCATCAAGACGTATTGCGGGTCCAAGGATTTTGTGGAGCACCTAGATTCCTATCGGGCATGGATGGAAATCTATGGAGTACGAGATGCAATCAGGTGCCAAATGTTTCTCATTCACACTCACAGAACCAGCCCCTGGTTTAGGCAGCTCAAGAGAAAGTCCATTACCTCATTTAGGAAGCTAGCCAGAGCTTTTGTCACCCAGTTCTTGAGTGGGCGTGATCAGAAGAAGTCGGTCACACATTTGCTCACCGTGAAACAAATGGGTAATGAGACCCTTCAGGAGTACATAGCGTTCTTCAAGTTGAAGGGTACACTGATGGAACGACCCTTGTGGCAGCTATGGCCAGGATCAAAGACAAGAAGTTCATATGGCTGCTATGGAAGAACGCTCTAGTTACATATGTCGAGCTACTGACCGGAGCGCAAAAATACATGAGCATAGAATAGCTGGTCAACTCTCAAGGAGGCATGGATGGAAGACACTCCATTCAGAAGTAGGAGAAATCAACAAGCCGCCGCGATTCTAATTACAGGGAGTCGCGAAAGCGAAGGGCAAAATAAAGCCCAATAAAGAAAGAGAAGACCGACCGGAAAGGGGTACCACTCAGCTAGTTCGAGAAGTACACTCCAACAATGGTTCTAGTAAAGTAAATTGTAATGGAGATTCAAGACAAGGAGATGCTGAGGTGGCCAAGCAAGATCAAGGCAGGGACCAACAAGCGAAATAAGGGCAAGTACTGCCTATTTAACAGAGATCACGGTCATGAGACCTCAAACTGCTATGATATGAAGGAGTCCATAGAGCTCCTCATTCGAAGGACACGCCTGAATAAGTATGTTGAAGAAGGTTAAAAATCATTTGAGTCCCACTAACAAGAAAAGAGGAGGTGAAGGTTCACCGTCACCTCAAGAAATTTGCACCATCCATTGAAGATCTGCAAGAGGCAGGTGCAACGAGAGCTGGGATGATAAAGTAAGGCAACCCGATGGATGCCCAGAACGAAATTTTCAAAGTATCTAGCAGAAGAAGTCTCCCACCCTAATGGGGGTAGATCGAATTCGTAGAGGTACAAATCCCACAAGTACCTAGGTTCGAAAAATCCAACACGGGCGTCTTAGCAAAGTTAACTGCTGCTTACAAGATAGAAGTAGGCTGTCCAAGAGACAGTACCTGAGAAGGGTCAGTCCTCCAACATAAACCACAGCCCTACCAAAGGAGCTGGTCAAGGCAAAGTCCATTTGAGGGATATATTACCTCGAATGTCACCCAAACAACGTCTAAAGTCTAAGGCCTCTAAGTAGATGGCACAAGGTGACAAGCTGCATAGCAGGGGTACTTTTTACCTCTTCTCATATGCTTGAACCCTAGCAAGGCCACCTATTCGTGGCAAGATCAGATACATGAAGATGTGTGCGGAAATAACAAAGAAGTAAAATCGCAAGCCAAAAGCTAATAAGGCTAGGGTACTTTTTGCCGACCATGGCTGAAGACTCCAAGAAGTATACACGGGCATGCGACAAATGCCAAAGATTTGCTACCATCCAAAGACGGGCCCAAGGTCCTTACAAGCATGATATAGTCAGGTTCGTTTATATAGTGGGGGTAGACCTTATAGAACCCTTATCGATCGGACGAGGCCAAGTCAAGTTCGTGGTAGTAGCAATTGATTACTTCACCAAGTAGGCCGAAGTCGAAACCTTGACGAATATCACCAAAAAAAAAAGTTATGCTTTGAGCTGGAGATTCGACAACATTTCTCATCGCCAACTTACCTACAGGCCAATGAACAAGTGAAGGTAGTAAAAATAAATCACCAAGAACAATCTCAAGACCAAGCTCGAAAGCTTGGAAGGGTTACGATCGAAGGAACCCGCAAGCATTATGGCTTACCACACCACACCCAGAACATCAACGGTCAAGACTCTCAACTCTTTACCATTTGGGCGAAAGCAGTAACTCCAGTTGAGATAAACCTCTCGTCCCTGCCTATTGAGTCTTTTGACATATAACAAAAGGATCGACAACTACGGATGAGTTTGGATCTCCGGGAAGAAAGAAGAGGTGCAACCCACCTAAAAGATAATAAGAGTTCAACAATGAAGTCTTTGGGCCGCGTTAGAAAGGACTTTGCAAGGTCACCAAAGTCGCCTACCCAGGCACCCACTGCCATGAAGGCAGAGCCTGGAATAAGATCCTTCATCTTTGGACCATGTACATTTGAGAAATAATTTTTCAATAAAAATGAAGTCCAACTTTTCCAACAAGTGTTGGCAATGAAAATTGTCTTATTATTCTATGAAAGCTCTCTAAATTTAAGCTATAAGTCTATTGATTTATCATACTTCACAGCATAAATTGGAGGTAAGCAAGAGTAGTAGAGAATTAATCGACGTTCAATTGCAAAAATTCCAAGTTACAACCTGAAGAAAAAATAAATACTCAACAAACAGCAAGGTGAAGTACTTAGAAAAATATTCTACTTCAAAAATAAAAAGAGTACATTAACAAAAAATAATCATAAAGAGCCCCTAAAACTGCCTCTATTAGAAGTTGGCCTATTGAGTCTGGCTTGGACAGAATCGGTCCTAGTTAGAAGGGCCCGAACCGGGATGTCACTTTCGCAGCACATGACCAATGGTAGCCTCTCTAGCAGTGTTTTCTAAAATTCACAAAGGCATGAGAGCTTTTTCATCAAATTGGCTAAGTAAGAGGCGTTCTTCAACAACCCTTTAGCAGGAGCACACTTTAGGCAAAGGCGAGTGATTGCAGACAAGTCACAGCCGTGTACGAGCAGCAAGACTTCGAGCCGCTTTGGCGAAAGCTCGAGGGTCGTCTAAAGCAACCTCAGCAACACGTTGAGATTCTCGAGTCAAACCAATTCCCACTTGATTAGAGCTCGAAGATTAAGAAGAGCGAGAATGACACAAGTCTTCAGAAAGGTGGGAGGAAGCTGAGATAAAGTGTAGAAAGGCCTGCAAACATAAAGTAAAAGGTCATCTTACATACTTAGTCAAATAAACAACTAGATAGAAAGTTAGCAAGTGTACCTCGTGCACTAAGCGAGTCATTTCTTTCGAGACCTGGGAGGTGTCTCCTAAAGGAAAAAGTGTGGAAGATGTCTCTACTTTGCTCCATATACTAGAAACCGAAGTCCTCTCCCTCCACTAGATCCAAGACAGGGCGGTATGATACTGACAACAGATAGGAGTTAAACCCATGAGGAGAACCAAGAGAATGTGTCCGAAGAGTGCGCAAGTTGGATAAAGGGTGGTGTCAGAGGCAGTGCTAATACTGTCAAAGTCTAAGTGCGCTCCAAGGTCAAGATCCTCTAGAACCTCTGGAAAAAGAAGCTCACCATCAGGAAGCGAGCAGTCCTCAAAAGTAAGATCCACATGTGTCATTGGTGGGAGGCTTGCTTACATCATCCAAGATGCACAAATCTAAGTGTTGGACAACGTACCTGAAACGGATCCCTCTTGCGGGATGGGTGAGCCTGAGTCCGAGTATAAGGTACAATCAACTCTAGAAGAAGGTTATAAAATGCTAAGAACTCAGTGGTCAAATACGAGCGCTACAGGTAACCTCATTGGGATAAGTCATCACAAGGTTGTGGAACTTCAACACACGAGAGCGAGAATGCAACTTCTTGTGCATGGGAAAAGGCGATGAAAAGAGACATCCCATAAGTTCTGAAGGTAGTGGGAACAACAGCTAAGGCCTCGGTGCCCTAGGCTGTGAACTCCAAGAAGATGTTCCAGGTTTTGAGAGCAAGCTATGCTAGAGCCAACCCAGTCATACTCAAGAATTCCTGAAGGGAAGAGGTTAAAGGCAACCGAGCCACTTTGTCAAACATAGTGGGGTACTGGGCCCTAAGTTTGTCCAAGCCGTAAGGGTCAAGGTGGAAGCAACCAGTTGAGATCCAAGCACCGCCACAAGAACCTTGTGCCAAGTCCTCTTGCGAGAAGAGGAAACCAAGGGGTAATGAAATTTGTTCTTTTAGAGAAAAGGAGATCCATGGACAGAAAAGCAAGGAAATACCTTTGAAGAAACAGAAATTCGAAAAAGACGCTTAAAAATAGGCAAGTCTATGAAAATAGAGCCTATTTAATTCAAAATTCAAAGACAATGCCTAAATGGTAGTGAGCCTTCGAAAAGGGAGTCTACTTAGTGAAAAATGCCTAAAGGGTAGCTAGTCTTCGAAATGGGAGCCTACTTGGGAGAAAAATGCTTAAAGGGTAGCGAGTCTCTGCATAGGGAGCCTACTAAGCCAAAATTTTGAAAACAATGTCTAAAATGAAGACTTTTTAAAAAGAGTCTACTTAGTCGCAATTTCAAAAAGAGCCCAAAAGATGTGGTACTCTAAAAAGAGAACCTACTTGGTCAGAATTTTGAAAAGTGCTAGAAAACGGCAAGTCTCTAAAAAAGAGAACCTTCTTGACATAAAAACTACTCTTCAGATTTCGGAAAAGTAAGTCTGAAAATGAAGAGTGAGTGTAATGTTATAGGCTAAAATATCTCGAAATACCTGGACAAGGCCAAAACCCCTTCAAGGGTCGCCCAAGGGAGGCTTTAACCCCTTGGGGGTCGGCCAAATGAGGCCATGACCCATTGGAGGCAGCTAGGAAGGCCTTGACCCTCGGGGGTCAGCCGAATGAGGCCTTAACCCCCAAAGGGTCGGTCATGAGGCCTCGACCCTCGCAGGTCGGCCAAGCCCTTTCCAGCCCCCCCGGGGGTCGATAAAATGAGGTCTTGACCCTTAGAGGGTCGGTCAGGGAGGTCTTGAACCTTAGGAGCCGGCCAAGCCCTTTCCACCCCCCACCCCCGGGGGTCGGTCAAACGACGTTGACCCCTAGGGGGTCGGCCATGACAACATTTACCCCTCGACGATCTGCCAAGGAAGGCTTGGACCCCCCCCCCCAGGGTCGGCCAAAGGAGGCCGAGACCTCTCGGGGGTCGGCCATCGGCCAATCTGGCCTTTTCGGGGCTGGCCAAAGTAGGTTTGACTCTCTGAGGGTCAACCGTGGAGGTTAGGACTCTCTCCCATAAGTCGAACGAGTCCAAGTGATGACTGTATCAACTTATAACGACCAGAAGTTATGCTATGGAGGTGAAGACTCGTAAGGTTGACCTAGACTAAAGCCAACCTCCAAGGAGATCACTCGAGTGGGCTAACCCGAGTGGGTTAACCGTGGAGGTTAGGACTCTCTTGTGGACGAGTCGACCAAGTCCAAGTAATCTCTATAGAACCATTGTGCCGTAAGGTAGTAGTGGCAGAAGGTTACAACGAGTAGGCCTAGATCCCACGAGGATGGGTCGTGGAGGTTAAGACTCTCTCCCAGGAGTCGACCGAGTCCAAAGTAACGAATGGATCTGCTGATAACGGCTAGGAGCTACACCAAGAGGGCTAGGAACCCCCTTTAGGGGCGAGTCATGGAGGTATGGACCCGTAAGGGTTGACCGAGACCAAAGCCGACGTTCAAGGAGATCGATCGAGTGGTCTAAGCCAAGTGGGTCGACCGTGGAGGTTAGGACTATCTTAAGGACAAGTCGATCAAGTCTAAGTAACACTCGGAGACGGTGCACCTATTGGGTGAAGCGTCCTGGGGTTACACCAAGAAGGCCACACCCCTAAGGGGTCGGTCGTGGAGGTGAGGACGTGCAAAGGTTAACCGAGTCCAAGTAACTTTTAAGTCAAGACTATTACACCTCAAAGGGTAACGATCAAGAGTTACGCCGGTATTCATTCCCGGCTTAATGACAGATGTTTCTATCGGTCGACCATTAACCGACCATTAAGTGAGCCGCAAAGGTCACAATATTGACTCTATAAGAAGTCAGAGCATTCTTCATTTGAAGCTAAGTTGAACGATGCTAACAATCCCTATAAGCTGTTCTAAGTCCCAAAACACTCTAAAAATACTCTCTTAAAACTCTTACTAACTTAGGCATCAGAGGCCATGTGGCTCACGCCACACCGGTGTGCCTAAAGTTTTTAATTTTGCAGGCTTCTCGTCCTCGGTAATACAAATCGTACCGTTGATATCCGTTGACCATTTTTTGACATCAACAAATGTGTATATATAATTACATTATAAGTTAAATAAATTTATAATTTAAAGTGATCACCTAACTTACGATTCAATGCATCAAAAAAGAATGAAAAAACTTTGATGTTATGAAACTTAAGTTATTACAGCAAATGACAACATTTTTTTGGATAACCAGGATCTCCACTCCGATAACACGTCGTCATAGGATCCTTTAAAGGGTTTTTAAAAAAAAAAAAAAAAAAATTAACCATATTACTTTTCAACAATCTCGAATAGAGACGTTCGAAAAAAAGTACTAATTTTTTTTAAGTGCACTACCAAAACTCAAAATACTAATCAAATGGATGCTAATGTATCACTGATATCAGTTGAGGTATGCTCGCTTCTACACGTTATAAAATGTTTGTAATATAAAATAAATGTTCACCAATTAATCATCATATGCTCAAATAGTATTTCTCAAAATATTGTCTACTCATCATGCATTCAATATTATATCAATATCTGTATTATCACCTTCACACCTTCAGAAGCAATCGACACTGTCTCTGGATCATAATATTTATCAAACGCCTCCATCACCATTTCTCTAACAATAATATTCAATTTTAGTTTTTGAGATAATAAAAACATTAGTTTCATAATGTAACGTTGACTAAAATGATGACTAGACTAATTTTAAATATTATGGTGAAATGATTATTTTAATTTCAATTTGAATTTAGTTTTTAAAAGAAAATAGGTATTTTAGTAAATTAAAAAACTCACAAAAATTAAAAGTGAGTATTATTGAAATGCGAAGGTAAAATTGTTTAATTTTAAAACATATAGACTGAAACCAAAGATCAAAAAGTAAGTATTATTAAAATATTAGAAAAAAAGAAATGCAATTTTGAAATGTAGGAAACCAAAAGTGAATATTATTCCAATGTGAAAAAAATGTTTATTTTTAAAATATAAAAAATAAACTAAAACTAGACTTGATAATTTTTCCTTCTTAAAAATATTGCACGAATATTCATTGTTATGTTTCCTTTTTTATTTTATTTTTTCTTCTGAGAAGATAATAATTTAAATGAAGATGTGCATTATTATATTATTTTTTTTATTGAATTTTGTTTTTAGAAAAACTATTTAATTACATAAAAAAATAAAATAAATAGAGAATCAAACTGCAATTTTCTTTTTGTGCAATTCTCACAAAATTAAAAGAAAATTTTTGTAGGAAAGAAAATTGAAAATGAGAGGTAGCAGTCCTCTAATGTTATTAAACTTCAAATTCATTCGCGGCCCTCAAAATTTTGAAAATGATGTTTTTTATTATATATTACATTTAGATATATATATATATATATATATATATATATATTTTTTTTTTTTTTTTTTTATCATACATAACCTTTTTTTTTAATTAATATCTTTTTATAAACAAAGTTGTTCCTACAAAATTTTTAGCCTCAAATATATATAGTTGGATCTTCCCCTCTTTTCATTGATACAAATTTAAACAATTAATGGTTGTAATTTAGCCAAATTAGTTTATGAAAGTCTAATCTAATGGGTGGAGTATATTGCAATTGAAGCAGATGTGAGATTATTATGAATGATTAGACATTTTGAGTGATTATAAATTTTAATTTTAATCATAATTAATTTGATTGAAAATTTTGGTAGAGTTGGTGTAATTAATAGCTTGTTTAATTGAACATTTTTATAGAATGATCGTAGATACTACATCGTTTGGATAAAGTTAGAAATGAGTGATTATAATGACTGATTAGAAATGAATGAGTATAAATGAAAGATTAGGAATGAGTGATTAAAAATGAACGGTTATTTTGATTAATTAAAAATGAATGATTAAAGATAAATGATTACAGTAATTCGTTTAGATATATTTATTTGAAAAATGAATAATAAAAACTCATTTATAATAATTCGATAATAACATAAAACAAATATTTGTTAATTTTTCAATTTTTGGATTTGACATCTACCATCATTTCTTTCTTATTTTTTTTGAGTACAACAGAAAAGATTGAGGTGATTCGAACAATTGATCGAGAAGATGTTAAAGTATCACTAGTATCAGGTCGATTTGGCTCAGCCCACTCTTCGTAAACCTACTCGAAATTCAAACAAAATCTTAAACAACAATTTGGTGGGCAAAATAAAACAAATTAGGCCAATGATATCAATTTGTATGGTGAGGAACAAGTAGCCGACCAAAAGTGGAGATTTGAATAGATTGGTTTGATGTGTACATACATATTAATGTCCGATTGGCCTCTTTTCCAAATCCTTTATTGGAGAGAAACCTCTAATACCTTTTGATATGCATTATCATATCTTTTATCTTTTGATTAAATTTTACTAATATTTCTACCACAAGTGAGAAATAAAATTAAACTTAGCAAGGTTATTTGTAAATGCACTTCCATAAAACAAATTTAACCTAAATACTTCTTTCTACTTTTTAAAATCATAATCATTTCTTTCATTTCTTTATTAATTTTATATTTTTCAACAAATAAGACATTTTCAAGTCATTCATTGGATAAAGTTCTTCCCTATCGATAAAATAGGATGTTTTTATGGGTGGAATATTTTCGGAGAACTCAGATAAGGTCTTAACATCTTAGGGAGGATCTGATAAGGAGGCTAGGACCCCTGAGGATTGGTCAAAGAAAGATCTGACTCCCAGGGAAACGACCAAGTTACGACCTCCAATGGATGGCCCAAAAAAGTCTCGAACTCTTTGGTTGAGACTAAAGAACACCCATAATTGTTACACCTATGAGATATCCAGGTATACCTAAAAGGTAGGCGAGGAGGGGAGAGGAGGGAAAGGTAACACCTAGGAGTTATCAATCCATTTATCGCATGTTTTATAGCAAAAACGTTAGAAATTTTATAGAACGCCATAGAGCACGACATTAAATGAGACGAGGGTAGTTACAAGTCCGATCGATATAAAAGTATAAGAAGCTTGTCATTTCATATAAGCTTTTCCAAGCTAACACAAGCTATTCCTAAGTTAACAAGCTCTCTCTAAACACTATATAAAACATTCTTTGAATACTTTTCTGACTTAAACGTCAAAGTCTTGTAGCTTACACCATACCGATGTGATCAATTTTTTGTCATTTGTAGGTATTTCATTCTCGGTAATACAAATATTATCTTTGATCCTCGAGGACCATTTTTCAATATCAAGGGATGTGATCAATAACAATTTTTGTTTACTCTATAAGAATGATAAGCACATTTGTTAAGTAAATCTAACTTAGAGAAACAAAGAACAAAGCCTTACAAAAGGTAAATTATAAGTTTGAACATATTAATTTGTTGTGATTGTTTAATCGAATAGAGCAAGGTCGCAGCTAAAATAGATTGAGAACACAATAACAATAATGAAGAGGAAGAAG
>JBBMEG010000009.1:4893650-4922870 GCA_037832605.1 Cyclanthera cordifolia | reverse complement strand
ATGTTGACAACATTGTTGTCGTTGGCACAATGTATGAATCGAGCGGGGCACCTGCTAAGATTCATGGACTTCCACTAAGAAAGTACAACGCACGCGTCTTAGTGGATTTAATTATTGGAAATAACGAGAATTTGTACCTTCCAATTCCTCTAAACGACAAGCTTTAATACCTTGGACAAGCCGTCAACAATTTTGTCAATATTAAAAAAAAAACTTTATTTCGAGAAGGATTTTTGTATCATCTTTCCTATATCCTATAATTATCAAGAAAGTATATATGTATATATATATATATATATATATCTGATCTTTCTGTTAAAAAAAGCTTTATTTTAGAAGGTTTTTGTATCATCTTTTCTATATCCGATAATTATGAAGAAAGTACGTACATATATCTGATCTTTCTGTGTTGCAACATAAGTGTTGATACTTCAGGTCATAATAGTATATATTTCCTTTCTTGTATTCTTGTGGTGGACAATCAAGAGAGCACATTTAACTCTCCCTTTAGTACATGTACTCTAAATAAGAACGGTTGTTTTATCAGTATGCCAAATGTCTCGGCCATGCTTGTCTAAAGCATGTTGCGTATGGCCGAATTCTCATTTCATCATACTTTCATGTTATTTTGTCATTCTTGCATGTTAGGATAGTTACCTTTACTTTATTCTAGTTGTTGACTCTTTGTCATTCTCATATGCAAATGTGTCGCATCAATTATATGTCAAAATGTACTATATGGATATGACTTCTTGAAGCTTTCTTCGTACAATTGAAGTGATTCTTATTGTATCTTGTCATATACTCTTTCCAAGATAAAATATATTTCCAAACTTTATTTCTCCCTTTTTCGAAAACTTTTTCATGCGGTTCATGATGAGGTTGAACCAAGTGTGTCACCACTTTGCGTTATTGTTCGGTTGACTTACTCGTCGGGTTAGTGTAATGTAGGATCGAAAGGCAACACTAGAGGGGTGAATAAGATTTGCTAACTATTTAGTTCTTTAAAGATAATTTTTATGATTTAAAATTTGCTAAACTAAAAACAAGTAGAGCAAATATAGTATGCAATAACAAAATAGTGGAATGTAAAAGTTAAGGGAAAGAGAAAGACACAAAAATTTTCAACTAGTTCTAAAAATTCCTACTCCACCTCCAAGACTTCTTATTGGGATTCTATTGGTGATTCTCTAATTGTTGAGAACCAAACCTCCATGACTCTTTTTTTCCTAGCTAAACCACTACTACTATTTTTTGTAGACGAAAGAGAAACTCAAATCATTTTACTTGTTTAGGATTAACCAATTCAATCTTCTCACAACCAAGGTGTATCCACACCTTAACACAAATCCCAAAACAAATATTGAAAACAACTTTATAAAATACCTCTCGAAGGCAAGATACACAAGTTTAGCGTTGACAGCTTTTTCACAAATTTGTAATACGCCAATCAAGAATATGTGAAGTCAAACAAACTTTTAGGGGCTATTTTGAATAGATATGTTGCTGTCTAAAAATTCAAAAGTTGAGAAAAGTGATTTATGGAAGAGAGATAAAATGCGACCATTAGATTTAGAGCAAAATGATCGACGGGTGAGATTTCATGGAGATATGATGAATTGTGGCATTTAGATGTAGAGAAAATGTAAATGATGGATGATATTGAGTAAAGATGAGATGGAAAGAGATTTGGTACAGAAGGAAACGTAATAAAAGACTTTAACAACATGAATTAGACATATAGAACCAGCAATATAATTAATTAAATTTCAATCAACATTAAACTTCATATATTTAATATATTTAAAAATAATCAATAAAATATAATACATGACAAAAAAAACATACAATTATTCAATAAAAAAAATCAAGAAATCATAGCTAAATAAATTTAAAATAATTACCAACAGTGTAGTCAAATCTTTTGTGATGGTATCAATCATTTTAATAATAAGAAAATAGAATTATGGATAAATTTGAAAGTAATTGATCACGAGATTTGGGACAAATAATTGATAATCATAAAACTGTTTAATCATACATATGATGTCAAAAATGTTCATAAAATTTTCAAGATATTTAATCAAATAATCAATCAAATTTAAGAATTCAAATTCAATCATTCTATAGATATAATTTTCATATAAAAATATCATAAAATACTCATCTCAATTATTCAAAAAATAAAGAAGTTACCAAATATGCAAAATTTTCTTTGTTGGATTCAAGAAAGTCGTATGTGTTGCTCCATTTGAATCATTCAAATTTGAACTCCAAGCAACCTATTTGACTTTTAAAATAATACCTACAACAAAAGCTCAATCAAGGATTTTGGTACCCACCTCTTGGGTTCTTCATTGTTAGTAAGAATGGATTTTGGAACCAATTTTAATTTAGTTATAATATTTATAACATTCTAAAATTTACTTTTATGACCAATTTTGTTACAAGAATAACAAACACATAAATTCCTTTTTAAATGAATAATTTTTCACATTATTGTTATCGAAAAAATTATTTCTTAGAGTATTTTTAAATTTAAAGCAATTTGGTCTAATATGACCTTTAACTTCACAATAATGACATGTTGGAATAAATAACTATTTTATATGTATATTTGTAGCATTTTTATGATTACACGCAAATTTAGCACTATGCATACTTTTCGAATTTCCAAGATTAGGCACACATTTTGAATTTTCACGTAAAGTTCTATCGTTTTCATGCTTAAGATTAAATTTTTCATTATGAGTACATTTTGACATGGCATGAACTTGTCTATGCATAAAAGTTGAATTCTTATTGGTATTTCTAACTTTTTCATGCTTTGACAAAAAATTAAATCAACCAACTTCGAAACATTGGGTAAAATACTTTTAAACATACAAGGAGTACTCTTAACACAAATAGTTTTAGAACAAGATGAAAGATTTCTATCCACATACACTTACTTTTTTTATCATTAAAAGCTTCACCAATGTTAATAATTTTATCTAATCCTTGAGCACTATTTGTCGATTTCTTAATAGATGTTTTTGCATTTTCAAGCTCTTAATTAACAAGTCATTCTTTTTCTTTAAGCGTAAGCAAAAGATTATTTTTCTCATGACTATCACATTCAAGAAATTTAATTTTGTCTATCAAAGAAAATTATCATTCTCTAAAGATAAATTTCTAGTTTCTAAGTTAATAATTTTATTAATCAAGCTAGCAATTTCTTCCTATAACTTCTAAGAACAAGATTCAATTTCTTTATTTATATTTTTCAAATTATTCAATTCAATTTCCAATTCACATGATAAAAATTTGAACTTTTCGTTCTCTTTTTCAAGAAAATTTATTTTTTCATTAAATGCATTTTTCACATCACTACAAACATCAATTTAATTATACAATAATTCATTATTTGATCTATTTTCTAAACATGCATTTTCATCTATCAAAAATGTATTTTCACTTGACAATATTTTTATACTTCTTTGATAGTTTGACATACTTTGATGCAAGTTTTTCTAAATCTTGTTGCATACTTTCAAATGCAACAAATAATTCATCATAAGAAAAAGATTCTCGAGTTACCTCATCTCCACCGCTTTCATCGTCAAAATCTTTACTTGAATTAGTCATCAAGCATAAAAAAGATTTAGCACATGTCTCTTTTTCAATGTAATGCAAACTTTCTTGATTTTGAGAATATTTATTCTCCTTCCTATCGAATAAATCATTAGTGGTAAAAGAAAGTTTTTAAATACTATACATATTTTCAAGAAAATTCAAAACATCATAAGTATATTCATAATTTACAATTTTATCACATATTTTACTATCTAAAGCACAACATATTATTTTCATGATTTGAGCATTATAAGAAATCAATTTACCGTTAATTTTTTATTTTGATAAATCATGTAGGCACACATACCAAAATTTTAAATCAATACCAAGTAAAAATATTTCATTCTTTTGGTTCATACATCATAATTTAGACCATAAAAAAAAAATAAACGTTTATCAATACAATGACCTTTAAGAATATTTAAAGTTGTCATAGCTCTAGCAATTAAGCTTTTCAAATACTTTTTTTTCAAAAATATTAACACTAGTTATATGAGTGAAACTAAAACAATGAATATTATTAAATAAAAACCCTTTTGAAAAATATTTTTGATTACAAAAAAATAGCAACCCGCTCTAATATCAATTATAGGAGTAAAACTCAAACAAATAGATATCAAATGATGCACAAAAAAAAATCGAATACACACAAGAGCAACCCTCTTTGATACCAACTTTAGGAATAAAACTCAAACAATCAGATATAAATTGAAGCACAAAAAAAGTACTTTTGAATACACAGAAAGCAACCCATTCTGATACCAATTGTATGATCGAAAGGCAACACTAGAGGGGTGAATAGGGTTTGCTAACTATTGTTCTTTAAAGATAATTTTTATAATCTAAAATTTGCTAACTAAAAACAAGCAGAGCAAGTATAATATGCAATAACAAAATAGCGAAATGTAAAAGTTAAGGGAAAGAGAAAGACAACAAAGTTTTAAAGTGGTTTGGAAAATTCATACTTCACCTCCAAAACTTCTTCTTGGGATTCTATTGGTGATCCTCAGGTGAGAACCAAACCTCCACGACCCTCTTTTTCCTAGGCTTAAGAGAAACCTAAATCATTTCACGAGTTCAGAATTAAACCAATTCAATTTTCTCACAATCAAGGTGTACCCACACCTTAATACAAATTCCAAAAAAATATTGAAAACAAACTTTACAGTATACCTTTCAAAGGCAAAATACACAAGTTTCGCGTTCATAGTTTTTTCCCAAATTTGTAATACGCCGATCAAGAAGATGTGAAGTCAAACAAAATCTTGGGGGATGTTTTGAATAGATATGTTGTTGTCTAAAAATTTAAAAGTTGAGACAAGTGATTTATGGAAGAGGAGATAAAAGGAAACCATTATATTTAGGGTAAAATGATTGACGGGTGATATTTGATGGAGATAAGATGAATTGTAGCCCTTAAATGTAGGGCAAATGTAATGGATATTGGATAAGATTGAATAAAGATGGGATGAAAAGAGATTTGGTGTGGAAGAAAACAAGGAAAATCTTGTTTTTCCCTTTGGCTATTTTTCCTTCCAAACATCAAATGTTCATATCTTCTTCATTTTGACTCTGATTTGAACGATTCAAAATGCATTGAAATCGTCTCTTAAATCTCTACATAATAAATAGTTAAAAACTCCAAAAACAGCAGTAAACATAATTTGAGTTTGTTATCATCAAAATATTAATTAATCAATTAATTAATTTGAGATAATGGTAAAAAAGTCAACAAGTAAGTGACGCATAGTGTCATTCCGCTGTGTTTGAAGTGAGACGGTGAAGCCAAGCTCTTTATTAATTTCTTTTAGATTGGTTTTAGTTCAAAGGTGTAATTATATCGTTAGTCCTTTTAGTTAGAAGTAGTTTGAAAAATAAAACCCTAAAAATTTGAAGAATATGATAAACTAGAGAAAGGACAAAGAGAATAAAATGCTTGATTATTTTCTTATTCACTGAGTATAGGCTTAGCGAGAGAGAGTACACAACAAGACAAAAAGGCCAGCCAATCAAATTGTACCACATGTGTGGTTTGTTACAAATAAAACAAAACAACAAAACGACGTCATATTGAAAATTCTAAACGTAGCAAAAAAAACGATGACCTTTTGGCTGACAAAATTAACGGCTACATAAAATTATATTTGGCTAATATAATACAAGTTGTTTACATTTTTTCTTTTCTTCTTCAACCCTTTAAAATTGGGTCCAAGTACAGTTACAATACTTTTGAGAAAAATATATGTTGCGCCTTTTGCTTTGCTCTGTGTTTAAGAACTCTGTTAACCCCAGTCGTGACAAGACCGCAAGAAGGCCAGCTCTGTAGGATGCTTATGAGCGGTTCGATCGCCGTCCGAATTGTTCATTGAGGTGTTTCATACCAGTAGTTTCGTGAAGAGGTCAATTTATCATCATTGTTGGGCTTGACGTTGGCTATTGCTATTAGAACAAGTTGTTGATCCTTCATATCAAAGCCAAATAATGTTGCCCATACAACTTCATCCTACTTCCCGGCCCCTTTATCCATGCTGCCAGGATAGTTAAAATATCATTTTAGTCTTCAACTATCATATCTTTTCCATTTTGGTCCTTAAACTTTACAAAATTTGATTTTGGTCCGCAAAAAGCTTAAAAATGGTCTTTGTTAAAAAAAATAACCATGATCAAAAATTTGATGGGTTGGTAAGAAAATAATAATAAAAAAATCCAAATGAATTGAGTTGACTTTCTTTTCTTTTCTTTTTTTATCCTGTTCTTGGTCGTCCCTCTTTCACCAATTTTTCCTTCCCTTTCGAAAGAACTTTTTGATTTCTCAAGTCTCTGAATATTGGGTAGCCATACTCTTGTAATTTTCTTCTTAATTTCAATTTTGATATTTGTTCTGGAGAAAAATGAATTCAGATATAGGTTATAACAACTGTCCTATTTTGAAGGTTCTAAAATCCTGGTCCATTGGATTTTATATGTGGTTCATTTGACCTTTTGAATAGGAACTAAATAATTATCTAAGTAAAACAAAATTAAATAATTAAATAATTAAATAAAATCATTCCTGCCTTTTCTTTCATGTCCTATCCATTTCCATTTTACTCAAAACGCAAACAGATTTAAACGAACCTATCTTCATCCCTAACCTGAACAACAACAAGAAAAAAAACTCAACAATCGGCCAAGAACAAATGCTAACAGCAATCCAATTTCTAGAGAAAAATGTTGTAGCAAACGTATGTTGATGAACATTTGATGTGCGACATAGATGTTTTACAGTGCATCAATTGGGAATTGTGCACGATGGGTGAAATAGGGAAGACGAATGTTGATGTCGAAAAATGGTCTACAGATATCAACGGAACAATTTTTTTTACTGAGGACTAGAAGCCTGTAAAATAAAAAAAGTTTAGGCACACCGGTATGGTGTGAGCAACAGGATCTCCAACCTAAGTCAGTAAAGAGTTTAGGAGAGTGTTTGAGAGTAATTTGGGACTTAGAACAGCTTAAAAGAAATGTCATCATAGTTCAACTTGGCTTCAAATGGAGAATGATATGACTTGTTATAATAGTCGATCTTGTAACCGATGCGGCTCACTTAATGGTGGGTTAATGGTTAGCCGTTAGAAACTTCTGCCATTAAGTTGGGAATAAATACCGGCGTAACTCCTGACCATTACTCTTTAAGGTGGAACAACCTTGACAGCTTGGAAGTTACTTAGATTCGATCTATATTTCCAGGTCCTCAGCTCCATGGTTGACCTTTTAGGGGTGAGGCCTTCTCGGTGTAACTCCAGGACGCTACACCCAACAAGTCAACGTTCTAAGTTTACTTAGACTTGGTCGACTCGTTCACAAGAGAGTCATAACCTCTACGACCAACTCTCTTGGGATTGGCCCACTCGATCGATCCCCTTACAGGTCAGCTTTGGTCTCGGTCACCTCTTACGGATCCTCACCTCCACGGATCACCTCTTAAGAGGGGTCCTGACCCTCTCGACGTAACTTCAGTCGGCGGATCCAGTGTTCACTTTGAACTTGGTTGACTCTTGGGGGAGAGTCCTAACCACCATGGCCCATCCTCGGGGGATCTAGGCCTACTTGTTGTAATCTCTATCACTGCTACCTTACGACACAATGGTCGTAAAGGTTACTTGAACTTGGTCGACTCGTCCACCGAAGAGTTCTAACCTTCATGGCCAACCCTGTGGGTTTTCATCTATTGAACGATCTCTTTAGAGGTTGTCTTTGGTCTTGGTTAACCCTTACAGGTCCTTACCTCCACGGATCGCCCCTAAAGAGGTGTTCTAACCCTCTCGGAGTAACTCTTGGCCGTTATCAGCGGATCCAATGATCACTTGGACTCGGTCAATTCTTAGGAGAGAGTCTTGACCTCCACGATTGACCATCGAGGGGTCAAACCTACTTTGGTCAGACTCGAAAAGGCCGGATTGGCCTTGACCAATCCCCGAGGGTCAAGGCCTCCCTACCCCTAGGGGGGCCGAAATAGGCTTGGTCGACCCTTGATGGTCAAGGCCTCCCTGGCCGACCACTTAAGGGTTAAGGCCTCCTTTGTCCGAGCCTAGGGGGCCATAATGGGCTTCGTCGATCCTCTGTGGGTTATAATGGGCTTGGCCGACCCCCAAGGGTCAAAGCCTCCCTAGCCGACTCATGGAAGGTTAAGGCCTCTTTTGGCTGACCCCCGAGGATCAAGACCTCCGTGGCCGACCCCTAGAGGTCAAGGCCTCCCTTGGGCGACCTTCGGGGGTTTTGGCCTTGTCCAGTAGGATATTTTAGCCTATAACAATGAAGAAGATGAAAATGGGAGAAGAAGAAAGTCTACTCAATTCATTTGATTTTTTTATTATTATTTTCTTGCCAACTCATCAAATTTTCAACCATCGTTTCTTTTTTAAACAATGACTATTTTTAAGCTTTTTCTAAAGCTGAGGGACCAAAATCAAACTTTTTAAAGTCTAAGGATCAAAATGAAAAAAAAAAAAGAAAGAAAAAGAAGTGATAGTTGAATGACCAAAATGGTATTTTAACCTGGATTTTATAAATTATATTTAGATAACAATAAAAAAATCATTCTTAAATATAATTTTATATTTATTAATGCTTCATCTAACAAACTATAAATTTAAATTCTTCGACCATTTTATAGTGTAGTTTTTTTTTTCTTTAACATAAAACAATTTGTTAAACGCCACGATCATGGGTTAGTGGCGCGTTGGTTTCATTGTTTGGAAATAATTTAGTTCAAAATCACGGTCACGGGTTGAATCCTAGAAATCAAACTAATTCTGGAGACTTTTTTAGAAAGATGTATAGCGTGTATGAAGATAGAGATGTTGGAGTTGAATTCAAAATTTCACTATTTAGTGGAACGATGAATACTAAGTCATACTTGCATTGGGAAGGAAAGATAGAACATGTATTTTATTCTAACACATATAGTGAGAACAAGAGGATGAAGCTTGTCATTGTTGAATTCACAAATCATGTTAGTGAATGTTATCAACATCTTAAATCTGAAAGAAGAAGAAAAGAGGAGGACCTAATAGAGACATGGGAAGAACTTAAAGAAGTTATAAGAAAGAGGAGGACCTAATAGGACGTGGGAAGAACTTAAAGAAGTTATAAGAAAGAGGTATGTTCCAAAACATTACAAAAGGGATTTAAAAGCTAAATTGGAATCTTTGAGACAAGGTACTAAAAGTTTTGCTAAATAATATGAATAGATAGAGTCCTTGATGGAAAGGACAAAAATTCGAGAAGAAGAGGAGGACACCACAACAATGTTCCTCGGAAGTTTAAATTGATAAATTGATCATCAGGTTTATAGAAATCCACCACCTTACCTTGAAGATAAATATCATCATGTTATAAAAACAAGCTCTTGAAGGAAGAAAAGGAATATTCGGAAAGATATTCCTCTAAAACTCATACCTTTTTAAATTATAATACTTGGAGCAAGAATAGTTTTGTGCATAGAAAGGAATCCTAGCAACCAAAAGGGAAATTTGTGGTTGTTCAAAGAGAGGAGGTTGAGAGCTCCAATATTAAAAATAATAAAGTTCCCAAGGAGTTAAGAGAGAAGTCTAATTCTATTCAATGTTGGAAGTGCAAAGGATTTGGACACATGAGCAAATAATGCGTCAATAAAAGAGTTATGGTGACAAGAAATGACATAATTGATTTGGATGATGATTGTGATGAGCATGATGAAGAACTTGAGCTTGACTGCAAAGTAAATGTTTCATACTTATTATATAGAAAAAGGTAACTTCATTTCTTTGAACACAAGAAGAGTACATAATATGCAAACCAAAGAAGAAAAAGTTGAAGATCCAAGGAAAAACTTGTTTCATATAGGATGTTTGGTTAAAGGAAATCCATGTAGTATGGTAATTGCTAGTGGGAGTTGCACAAATGTTGTAAGTAGCTTTCTTGTTAAAAGATTCCAACTTACTACCCGTCCACAGTCAAACCCATATACGCTTCAATGGTTGAAAATAAAAAGAACTTAAGGTAAAGTCTCAAGCTCTAATTCATTTTACTTTAGGAGGATACATTTGTGATGTTGTGCCTATGCATACGGAAGATATTTTGTTAGACCAACCTTGGCAATATGAAAAAGAGATCACATTTGATGGATTGAGGAATAAGTATACTTTTACTTTTAGTGGAAAGAAATTTACACGTTCCTTGTCTCCATATGAAGTATATTGTGAGAATTTGAAATTAGAGAAGAAGAGAAAGGGAATTTGAAGAACAAGAGAGGAGAGAAGAAAGTAAGGTAAGAGAGAAGAGTGAAGAAAGAGAAAAAGTGAGGGAAAATGCAACTGAAAATAAAGATAGAAAAAAAGAGTGATTCTGAGGAAAAAAGAAAGAATGTGAGTTTGGTTATACAAAAAAAAGAAGTGTGTAATGTGTTAGCTCAAGACCCCAAATTTGTACATATGTTCAAATGGATGTGTTTGGAAAATGAGCCAAAGTCTGATGACGTTTTACCAAGTGCTTTTAAATCTATTTTGTTTACAAAGAAAAATATGTTTAGTCTATTATATGAAGGAACATCTTATCTAATGGGTAAGCTCAAACCATGTTTCTTTAGTATTTCTTTCTGAGTTCTTACAGGTGGTGAAAGAACTTATACAACATCTTGAAACAAAGACTCCTTTTAAAGCCAACAACCACAAGAAGCACAAAGCCAACTCATTTATTTTAAGGAAATACTCAAAATTTTCTTTTAAGTCCTTTGTAGTAAATATAAGGTTTTCAAATCAAGGAATAAATATTTGGATTTGAGGATAAATCCTTTTAAAGAAAGGGGGATAATATGAATCCAACAACCAAGTTATTGGATTCACATTAATAAGCTATTACAAAAAGCAAGGCAAAGAAGATTTCATAAAGAGCAAGCAAAGACAGCTATAAATTGTGAAAAGTTGCAACCTTTAAAACTTGGACAACACCCATTCATCCAAAAGATACAATGAATCATAAAATTCAGATTTACTTAGCTCATTTATGAATTATGTAACAAATTATGTTCATGTATTCATATTTAATATGGTTCGTGTATGAATTTAAAGAAATAGAGGCTGAATTAGGTCATTATTGAAGGGTTGTGTCCTTTCGTGATGACTATTCAATTAGTATATATATGATTGTAATTTTAACAAGAAAAGTAGAATATTTGGAATATCAAAACTTGTGTTTCAACCCATTTGGTGTTGTGTTTCTTTCAAATCTTGTTTTAGATTTTAAGTAAATCAATTAATTGGATTAGACTTGATCAAACTAATTATGGAGTGAGTTATCTTAGAATCTAAGAGTAACCATCATAAGTTCTAAGTGTGATATAAGAGTCATTCACCATTCTAACTTAACTCTTGGTTGGGATCAATTGTTAAGTTTGCCATATTTGGGAGTTTTTATAAGGATCCTAAAAGAACCTCTAGCTTTGTAAAAATTGGGCAAAGTTGGTGCTTATCAAAGGGTCTTCATCAGCTTATGTCCAGTCTGCATCTTTCTTGAGTAGGGTTAGACACATGGACCTAGACCAAGGTAGTATATGTAAGCCTTCACACTTATTGGTTTCCAGTAGCATATGATGTATGCGTACACGCATTAATTGTCGGGTGGACGACTCTCCCGAACTAGTGATGTAAGTACACAATTTCTTGTTTTTGTCTAGAGTTGGTTTAGCCAAGGTGATCCTGTTAGGAATAGAGGGTAGAAGCATGCATTTAACGCGACAGAAGGATGTGAATAACAAAAAATTTCACGCTAATTAAATCATTTAATTATTCAGATTAATGCAATTAACCTACATGCTTAACTCTAGATGATTGATATGTTATTTAACCATACTTACATTGACTGACGCCTTTAATCTAATATTACGGGTCTTTATGTTGAGTAGGATCTATTTATTCTTGTGGACGATCTTGAACGATCTCCTCCACGCTTCTAGGCTATGACATATTTGCTACTACTAAGTTCTAAGTGGGAATCCTTTTAGAAAGTGGAGCTTAGAACTTTGTCAAATGTTTGACTATAGAGGAGGAAAATAGATCTCAACTTTCAGAAGAGTTTATTTGTTTGAGATTGGTTACTCTAAAACTGATTGAGATGAGAATGAAGACCTCTCAAGCCTCCTATTTATAATAGATGAATGAATATTTAAATTAGAAAAATACTTTCAATATACAATATTGAAAGATATTGAGATAAATCAAAGATTTTTCCCTTACCAATTAGATAGGAATTTTGAAATTTCACACCCGATGAAATTTCCTTCCCAAATAAAAGGGAAGGTTTTTCGAAATTTACAATATATCTCATATATTGTTATATTTATTTTTTATTGATATTTATTCAATAAATCTCAACCCCATAATATATTCAACATATTATAAAATAAATAAATACCAAATTAATATATCCAATATATTAATTCTCTTACTTAAATAATTATCCAATAATTTTTAATAATTCATTTATCCAATAAATTAATTTTTCCTCATTAATATATATTTCATAATATTAATTAAATATATTCAATATATTGTTAAATTAAGTTTAACCATTAAACAAAGCTTCTATTAATTATGATTAATCTGTGAATTTGAAAACTTCAAATTCACTATCTAACAAAATAGTGTACCAGCAAGTATGAGCTAGCCTAGGGACCAGTGGCCTGTAGGCTGAAAGCAACAATAATTCGGAATCCAATTTCATATTCGTTAACATTAGGCTTACTCCAATAAAGGCATGTGCTGAACTCTTTTGCACTATAGAACAAGTTATATTCACGAATATAACCGATCACCTGTCATGTGATCCTTCACGAGCTTCTTTATAATCCACAGTTGAGACAAAAGTTCGTTTTATCATTGTGGTTACTTCTTTCTCTTTAAGTGTCACTGATTCCTCTAAGGAACAAGTGTTTATCTCTGAGGCTAATGAGAGACAAGATGCCTTTGTTCAAGCCCCGACATCCGTTCTTAAGAGATTCTATATCTTCCTCAATATCTGAGAAGGCGTGAATTTCTTCTTGTGGCGTTGCGACGACAATCTTCAATATGGAAGACTTATTAACCCAACGTTGTTTGGTTGGTCTTACCCATGCACATCAAATGACGTTTCATAAAGTAGGAGTTCACAACCCACTCAAGATTAAGATCACATTGACATACAATCATTTTTAGCGAAGTAGTTGATACGAGTCTATAATAGAAGTACTAACTCGATCATAGAACTTCTGGTCTCGTCTTTTAAAAACTCATTTTTGCATAAGCGCCTCCACTCATATGTCTCTACATGAACAACTATGATTAAGTCATTAACAACCTTTGCAATGAAAACTGTATAAACATTATCTCAAAGACTTAAGCACCCATGCCTTAGTTCATATATTGTAGACGCTTTAGGTTATCAACTTGGAACTTGATCCACTTACATGTCTTACATACTTGTTCAAGTGTTCATCTAAATAACCATGAGCATATTGACATTAATCTCATCAATGCAATAAAGCTGAATAACGTTTGAAATATTAAATGCATAATTAATGAAAATAATAATCTTTATTAATAATCGAAATATAACATTAAATGTCTAATATTAAATGCTTTATTCTTTTATTACACACTACTAAGCTTTATTAGGGCACCACCTTTAACATATCCTTGAGCGATAAATCAATACTAGTGTGTTTTCTAAACATCGGGTGAGTGCACACAAGAGTCTCATAAGGGGAACATGTGTCGGCTAAGGACGCTTTGTGTTTTCATGACCCAATTAGATGATGTGATGTTGAGTTTACTGATTTCATATATTTACTTGTTTCCATGACTGGATTATGTATATTGTATATCGGTTGGTTATTCGAAGTATGTGTATACTTACCCTTGTTGTGTTTTTTTACCAGATGAATGAAGTCTACTAGGATGGTTAGCATGAGAGGAGCTGACAACATCATAAAGAGACTACTACATAATTATTCTTGTTATATTTTAGTTCCTTATTTTTAGCATGATGATAGAAGATTTTATCGATAAATGGTTTATTTTATTTTAAATGTTTGCAAACTCTGGCTTGAGGCTTTAAGGCTTGCTTATTTCGCGTTATTAACGAGTTATTACAAATGAGTTTTTACAAATTATCTTCTAATAAGCATTATCCAAACGAGCTATTATAATCACTAATTTCTAATCACTCATATTTAGCACTCACTTTTAACCACTCAAAATAGTCATCCATTTCAAACCACTCATTTCTAATTCCTAAACTATTCACTCATTTCTAACCATATTGAAACGAGTTATTGTCTACAATCACTCTACAAAAATCATAATCCAAATGACCTATTAACTGCAATCCCTCTACAAATAATCACATCCAAACAAGTTATTACTAAAACTTAAATTTCTAATCGCTCAAAATAATCTATCATTTATAATTACCCAAAATAATTACTCTACAATTACAAAATCAAATACCTTCCTACTTAGTTAAGATTATTTCTGTTGAACTCATTTTATAATCGATTGTTTAAATGAATTTTTGATTATACTATTTTTAAGTCATGGACTTGAGTAAGAATTCTATATTTGAATTGTTCAAAGAGTCAAATTCTTACAACAACCAATCAAATAAAGAACAAGTCGTCAACCCTTTCTCAATACTAAAAACCTTCACTTGATTTGTGAAGTCTTATTTTAAAGTAATCATTACGAAACTTTACTACATGTTAAATATACTTAATTAAGAACTCCTAAGCAACCGGATAGACTATGGAACTTAATAATGTATAGCTTAATTGAAGTATATTTATAGTATCGTTACATCTTTTATTTGAATGCAATGTTGAGCATTCATTTATCCCAACACTTATTTGATTAAGTAGCAACATTAAATCTAGTTTTCTAAATTAACATTGTGAAAATTCTTAAACAGCTTGAGCAAAAGAGTTTGAAAATGCAAAGAGAATGAAGAGTGAAGTGAAATTGAGTTCGAAGATTTGGTTGCAATCATGGTAAAATTTCAACTTAATTAAATAGAATTTTTAAAAAAGATTAATTAAATATAACTTAAGGATAATGATGAGTATAAAAAACATCAAATAAAAATAAAAAAAAAAATTGTGTGGACCCCATTTCAGAATTAGGGTTTTCTTTCCCCGAAATTTTTATGGTATCCTATATTATCTGAGAGAGAATAAAAAGAAAAAGGAAAGAAAAAAAGGTGGACCTATCTTCTTCACTGGAATCTCTATGATATGATAAAAGTTAAATATTTTGCATACTAAAATAATACACACGTATGACGAAATTCATACTATTTGACAATTTAACTTTGAAGTAGATCTGTAATCAATCTAATATCACAACACCATTTTTGTTCTCTCTCCCCTTTTTAGAGAGAGAAGTTGTCACTTGCTGTGCTGCCTCCTCTTACTCTCTTCTACTAAGCAAACCCACTTCGCTAAACACTTGAAAACCCTCTGATTTGTGAGCTCATTGTGTTTGTTTTTGGGGAAAAAAAGTGAGGATTTAGGTTCTTGGTTGAAGAAAGGGAGAAGTGAAGTTGAAGTTGAAGAAAAATGGATGCTTATGAAGCAACTAGTTTGGTTTATGCAAAGATCAAGAACTTGGAGCCTGAAAATGCTTCTAAAATCATGGGGTTTCTTCTGATTCAAGACCTTGGCGAAAAGGAGTTGATACGGTTGGCTTTTGGGCCTGAAACCCTTTTGCATTCTCTGATTTTGAAGGCCAAAGCTCATTTAGGGTTTTCTTTTAACTCTTCTTCTTCAACCCCTTCTTCTCCTTCTCCTCTTAATCCCATTGCTAGGCCTTCTTCTAACAGTAGTAATCCTTTCTCTCAATCTTCTCCTAGAATCCCCATTAATGGCTTTGACTTGACTAAAAACCCTTCCTCTCCATCCTCTACCAGTTCTTGGTCCCTTTCAGGCGTTGCTAACAATGTCATTAGCCCTAAATCTAGCCCCCTTCTCTCCTATGACACTATTCGAGCTGCCCCTTTTTCAACGCCTCCATTTCTTCACCACAAAAATGGGTTTGTGGATTCTGAAGCTATAGAGGAACCTCGAGTTAATGATTACCTTTCGTTTCTGAACGAGTCTTCTTCTTCTTCCAGAGGTGAGGATTTGGTGGATCCTAGGATGGAATTAGGGCGTGGTTTGCAGAATTGGACTCAGTCTATGGACAATGCTGACACCCCTTTTCATAGAAGAAGCTATTCTGCTAGTGATGTTTGTTTTGGCTCTGAAGATGGTGGATTTGGAGTTGGCTACAAGCCTTGCCTTTACTTTGCTAGAGGTTTTTGTAAAAATGGCACCAATTGCAAGTTCTTGCATGGAGATTTTCCTGATTCTGTTGATCCTTCTGCCGCCATTGTTGGTTCCCCTAGCAAACTAGATGGCTTGTTCGAGCACCGAGACGAGTTGATGCGGTATAAGGCTGCTCAGCAACAGAGGTTGGCCACTGCGTCTGAGTTCATGGCTGGAGTGTCACCTTCTCAGTATAACAAGTATATCAATTTTCTACTGCAACAACAGAATGAAACTCATAGGTATGTTTGATTGAGATGGATACCCAACTTTAGTCCTTTGACTTGTTGTTCTTCCATGTGTAGTTTATGTATGTAGCCCATAATAGTTTCTTGTTTTTGGGTATTTTTAGTTTGGGAGGACTGGTCTGTAAATGTAATGCAATCTTTCTTCTTTATTTGGAATGGATTGTCTAGAGCTACTGCAGCAGCACTTATGATGGGAGATGAGTATCACAAGTTTGGCATGTCCAGAAGCGAAAGGAATGATTTTTTGGCTTTGGCTGCTGAGAAGCGAAACTCAGCCTCCAGACAGATTTATTTGACATTCCCAGCTGATAGCACCTTCAAGGATGAAGATGTTTCAGAATATTTCAGGTAACCAAGGATGTTGTGTCATTGTCGCCCCAACTATTTAAGAATACGATGATTATTTATGAGATATTTGAGTATGAAATAGTTCTTTTCTTTTTAAATTTTCATCAACTTGCCTGCATCTGATTCCTAGTTTTCTGATTAAAACTTTTCAGGATTTTAAGGAGGCTGGCCATTAAGGTTTTTTAATGCATAGTGAAATAAGCCTAAGTTCCAGCACGAATGCTCTACCTTTGTACTGATCTTTAACAAATGACCATCTCTCTCTTAATTTCCCATTTACTGGAGTCACGAGCCTTCTTGTATTTCCATGCCTTCTGATTAAACCTTCTTTGTTCCATCTATTACAACTTTTGTTTGTGGATGAGTGCTACTCTTTTCATTTCCTTGCAAATGTAGTTAGATGGTTTGATATTTGATTGATACTTGTCAATTGATATTTGAGCTTCCCACATTCTTTCTTTCTACCTTAATCACATAGGCTTGAACTTAATTCAAAGGATTTTAGAGTTCAGTACTACCTAATCTAATAGAATGAATGAATTTTCTTAAGGTATTATTTTGTTTGATGACCTTGACAAGATTTCTTGAATTCTACAACATTCAATTGGATGTAGTTTTGTAAATACCCAATATCATTGGTTTATGCATCTTGCTGTATGTCTCCTTGTAAGAGATTTTGACTTCTTTCTATCTTCCTGTGAATGTTTCTCTGCCTGTACACATCACTTGGTTTACACACCTCCCTTTTCCAGTTGCTTTTATCATCATCCCCTATGAAATAAGATTTAAAATTAGAATTTTGTTTTGTTTTCTTGTTCTGTTTCCAAAGAAAAGAAGGAAAAAAAAGCTAAGTACCTCAGTACTTATTGAAAAAGTATGAACACCATGCAACACAAAGACTAAATGGTGTAGGTGCATAAACAAATATTTGCATACATAGTGCATTTTACCTTTGTCTGAAGTGAATACTTGCAGTCTTCGGTTGAAAAAATTATATGCAAAATTTTATAGGTCTTAAGGTTGCACAATGTTAAAACAAAGAGTTCCAAATGAATCTGAATTCACATTTTTTACCAAACGATGCGTTCAAGCGAATATCTTAGAAACTAAGAAGCTGCACTTATTCCTACTTTATACATGTTTTTTATATTTATATAAGAATTTGCCTTAGCTTCGTGGTATGGAGATTTTTTTGTTGATTTGCTTGATTGATGTTCATAATCTACTTCAAGAAAATTGTTTACAATAATTGGCTTCACTTTAAATGGCACTGCTTATCAATCGAGAAGCCACCCTTCTTTCAAACTCTAGTGATTTTGAGCTTTGGATGCCATGTTTTATTTGAAAATCTTGAATTACTGACTGATATCTACTCTGTTTCTGCAACCTACGGATACCTTGTTTAATATGTAGTGGAGAAGGTCCTGGAAATATTTTTTTCATGTTGAAGCTCAATCAAATTATGTCCTGATGGGCACTGAAATGTTGGTCGAGCTAGGAAGTTGCTCAAAGAACTGTTTAGAAGTTTGGTTTTGATGGAAGGGTTCTCATTATTTAGCCAGTCATGTTAAAAACAATGTTGTTTTTATCGGTGTCCTAGTATTTGTATTTTCATGAAGTGGTTTGATTGCTTCACCATTAGTTTTTGATGAATTCTTATGTCTCGTCTTTTTTTGCAGCAAATTTGGACCTGTGCAAGATGTTAGGATCCCATATCAACAGAAGAGGATGTTTGGGTTTGTTACATTTGTCTATCCAGAAACTGTAAAACATATATTGGCAAAGGGAAATCCACATTTCATATGTGAATCACGAGTGCTTGTGAAGCCGTACAAGGAGAAGGGAAAAGTTCCAGAAAAGTAAATTTACCTCAAACTCTTTTGTGTTTTGTACTGTTTCCTTTCTACCTATATGTCTCTGATGTTTATAGTTGGGATGGATGTAGGAGGCAGCAACATCAACAACAGCAACTAGAGAGAGGTGACTTTTCTCCTTGTTTGAGCCCCTCTGGACTGGATGCCCGGGATCCTTATGACATAAACCTCGGTATGAAATGAGCAGGCATGATGCTCCCTTCCCCCAATTTTTGAGAAGCTGGGGGAAATAATTGAATAAACCCAATATATTATATAAATATATATATATTTCCAATGAAACCTGTATGCCTCTCATTGTTTATTCATCTCTTCCGTTTAATTTACAGGAGCAAGAATGATGTATAATACTCAAGGGATGATGTTGCGTAGGAAATTAGAAGAACAAGTTGAATTGCAGCAAGCACTTGAACTTCAGGGAAGAAGACTATTGAATCTCCAGCTTCCCGACTTCAAAAACGGCCAACTACACCACCATCACCCACACAATTTGCCTATTTGTTCTCCATTGTCCAATGAATCGCACAATCAAATGAACCAGAATATTTATCCTCCTGATTTTATAAATCAAGAAGCTTCTGAAGGTTTGTTAATTCAAACCTGATGACTCCATGGTCTTTTCTCCTTTCTTTTGCTTTAATATTATCAATCACCTGATGACTTCTATTAGCTAATGGTTAGAGCCTTTTCAGGTCATGAGAATAACCAAGTAACTACCAACAATGTAATAATCACGCAGCAAAATTTTCATTTAGAAGAGAATCCTTGTTTTATTCAAAACAGCAGCGGGAAATCCACAGAGGACGGCTACCACTCTGAAATGCTTGAAATCCACAAAAGGTCTGCAGTTTAATTTCTAATTAGAACATCCGGAGGGTAGTCTAATTTGATTTGTTGTTCCAGATTATATTAGTAGTACTAACCATATTCTTCTTCTATCTTATTTACTTTGGGCATGGGATCAGTGTTGAGCAGGTCCTTCCTGATAGCCCATTTGCTTCTCCTAAAAAATCTTCCTTGGGCCAACATTCTGATTTTTCTTCCGTTAAAGCGGATGGGTGCGGTCCCAATGCGTTAACATCATCTTCTCAGAGCATCTCGTCACTGCCTAATGGTCCTGCTGGTGACATTGCTTCTCCTCAATAACTCTTTACCCCACAGCTGAATGGCAAGGTCCTATTTATTCTCTTCCTTGTGGTAGCTCACTTTCCATTGTGCTAATTTAAGAAGTCAGTAATTCAAAGTAAGATACATTACTTTCCTTAGGTTTCTATTCCTTTGTGTGAATCTTTTGAAATATAGGCAATAACTATATGAGCATGGCCAGCAATTATCAACAATGTTAGGGTAAGACTGCTGACTTCTTACTCATCTTCTATTTTCCGAGCATCGAATGAAACTTCTAATGGTGTTTGCATTTTATGTTTACAGAAAACAATTAGAGAATCATATGACTGGCAGAAGAATTATCCCCGGATGGATGTATAGCGAAATTATACCTACTTTGAAGAGTAGATCTATTACTACTACTATAGAGAGGATCGCCACAAGTATCATCTTCATCAATACATACTCCTAACAGCAAATACATATAAATTCATACATTTAGGACAGATGATTTGGTTTTATGAGAGTTTTAGGGTCTTGTGTGTTTGTTTTGTGCCATATTTGGGTGTGTGTGCTGGACCATGCTGACTAAAAACCAACGGCCAGATTAACTCCGTTTTACATTATTCATCATCTACACATAAGTTCTTCTGTTTGTTCTTAGCATTTATAGTTAGCTAGAATTTGAAGTTTCTGTGAAAGCTCACAAGAGCCTCTTATGTATATAGTATTAGGGTTCTAAGTGGACAGAAGAAAAAGACTTAAGAAATTTATTGTAGCTGACTGATAAAATACCACAAAACTCATTGGGACCAAAGAAAGTGGGATTGGTTACCCTAAGAGTTGGGTTTACTCTTCTTTATCTACTCCCTTTTTTTTTTTTTATTTGTTTTTGTTTTTATAATTTGATGTGTTGAATTGAAATTGAGTGGATGAGCAGAGAGGGTTATGGAAATTGACAAAACAAGGACAAAATAGGATTTTGATTTGGTTTGTGAAAGTTTATAGCTTTAGAGGACTGTTTTGTCTCAAACTGTTCCTGTTTAGGCCCACACATGGGAGAAGGATGAAAGGGTATCACATGGGGGCACTGACATGGTATAAATGGCATCTCAACCCTCCCTTTTCTCTATAGATTATTGTAAAGTATTTATATTATATTATATGAATGTTATTGTTTTGTGTGCAATGGGAGGGAGGCCCCAACTTTTGTACTGGCATGAATTTAAATTATATGGTAGCTTTTTTCACAGTTTGTTCTGGCTTTTCAACAGAAGTGGCTGTGGTTCAATATGGTGCACACATGTGAACTCACCCTAGCTGTTCTCTTTATTACTTGAACAGATCCCACTTTCTCACATGAACTAACTATTTAACTTATTATTTGTCTGTTTTTCTTAGGGTTAGAATAAGGAATTTAGAGTAGAATTGTCACTAGTTGTGAAGAGAAGAGAAGGAGTGAAACATGTTTTTGTGTGAGGGGTTGGGAAGCACATGGAGCATCTCGTTTTGGACGCCAACCATGCATTTTGTTTTGTTATCATTGAAAGTTTTGATGGTGATGCTTTTTCAAGATGCTTTTGAATATTTGGACTCACTTCGTTTTGTGTGTAAACAGCTTATTGACTTTACCCCTTCACACATAATTACAGTTTATCCCTTTCTTTTCTAATTATAATGTGAGAGTAAGCACATCAACTCTTGACCTCTACCAACTTATTTCCAACATAATGCATTTTTCATTTTTCATTTATGAGGTGTTCCCATGATAGATTTAGGGGTATTTACAAAAAGATTATTTACAAATTTTCTTATAATAATTATATTCATTGTAACTATTCTAAATAACTATTTATTTTTATTTACTCATTTTTAATCACTCAAATAATTTTGTTTTTTCTTTTTTTTTTGGAATACAAAAACTCATTAATCACTTAAATAAGTTTTCATTTTTAAACCATTCAAAATAACTCCTCATTTTTAAATTATTTCTAATTTTTCGTATCCACCTATCTGCATTAGTAAGTAAATGTAGGTTGATATTTTATTGATTTATTTGATAAAATAAAAATTTAAGCTATATGATTTTTTTTCTTTTATTTATATATATATAGATAACCTAATTAATGGACAAAATTTTTATTCATAACAATTTTTTATGTCATGTGCATTTAATGGGGATTTTCTTACATTAAAATTTTCAACTTTAATTTTAAATTAACCAAGTTTTTATTTATAACAATATATTATTAAATTTAGTTTTGATTAAAGTTAGTTTCAAACTAATTAGACAACTCAATTTACATGGATGAAAGACGTTTGAAAATACAACGATTAATAAAAAAAAAAATCGGATCAAAATAATGATTTAATCAATAATAATCTAGCGTAGGAACAATTCCAATAGTTGATAATAATTATTCAATAAATACATATCACATAATTGAATAAATTTGCAAATTAGAAAATTTAACATTTTTCAATAATCTGGATATAAGAAAAACTTCAAAAAAAAAAACAAAGTGATAAATATTAATGAAAATGAGAGATTATGTATAATTGAAACATAAGTTTTAATATAAAAATTGTACATATAAATAAAGTTTTAAAAAAAGTGCACATACAACCCCTCCACAATCCACATTTAAACCAATTATTACCTACAACTCTTTTGCAAAATCTATATCAAAAAAAGTTATTGCTAGCAACTCGATAAAATCCACATCCAAACGAGTGGTTAATGTAAGTCTTTCACAGAAATCTACATCCAAATGAGCTATTGGCTGCAACTATTTCACAAAAATTTATATCTAAACGAACTATTACTACAATCATTATTTCTTAATCACTCAAAATAACTTCTCATTTAAATACTCAAACTAACTCTTGCAAAATCCTCGTCCAAACAGCCCCTATAAGTTCATGTTTTGCAGTATGAGTAGAAATGTAGTTAATTCGATCTTTTTTTTTAGTACTAATTCGATCTATGTTGTTAATTTTGGTTGGTTTCATTGCTTTTGTTGATTCTAATTGGTGGGTTTTTATGGTAAGATATTGAGTTAACGTTTGTATCGACCAAAAAATTGGAAATTAACCACTTTTTATTCACCTATTTCAATAATAATTTTTCAAAAATTTAAAATTTACCTTCCACTTCAACAAACTAATTGAAGATTATCAAATGAATTAGTGATGAACGCTATTTACTATCAGCTAATTTTTTGCTATATAGAAAATATTTTCAAAATTTTGGTATACATGAAATTTCTTTGATTTTTTTTTTCTGCTATACACAAAAAATATGCCAACGAAAATGCATCTCGTGAACATTTTACGTTGCATAGACTACGGGTTCTAGAGGACTATCTTCTGTTAGAACAAGCTTCTTGTCCTCCAACGACACGAATCGTGTTGATATTGTTTTTTCAAATGTTATAGGTTTTTTTTGGTTAAATTGTCGCTAGACAATAATGAGATTGATGATTTAGGCATGTTTCTTGATTATAAGAAAAAGAAAATTTCACTATAAAGGTCATTATTATAAGACAATGATGAGATTGGTTATTTAGGCATGGTTCTAGAGGACTTTTATTGCCATTTAAAAATCTCATTCATAACTCAGGCATAAAAAAATTGATTTTAAGACTAAATCACAGGAAAGCCTAAATATTAATTGATGTCATGATACAACTATAAAGGTTTAGAGCAACGAATCGTAGAATAGGTCAATCTCCTCCTCAGCATGAGACTCTTCCCAACCAAAAGTTCATATAAGGATAACTCTTATCCCTATAGTTTGATCCGTTACCATTTTTTGATCTAAAACCTAGCTAACTCATTAACCAATTGCTAAATAGTGTAGCCCATCAATTTAAAAATTGTCACTAGATAATTGATTTAATTTTAAAATATTTATTTGATTATTTTTTAATTTTATGGTTACTCATATTTCTCATAAATATTAACTATAAGTAATTCATTTGAATTTTTCAAAAATATTGGATTTTTAAAAGATAAAATATTTTTCAAAAATATTTTTGTACTAAATTCAAAATATTCTAATTAAATTATCTTCCAAATATCTTGATCAAATCCAAATTTTATTGAATTAAATCTCAATTTATCATTCTAATATCTTATAAAGATATTTGATAAAATTCATGAGATTTTTGTTTACTAATATCATAAAAATAATGGTATAATATTTATATTTAATTAAACTTTGAATATAATTATTATACTCAACGACCTTTGACTTGGTACAAATTAATTACGTACCATATGATACCAATAAACATAGCTGGCAGTGGAATTGCTTGCTTGTTTTACAAATTAATTTCCTGGGTATGACAATTATTTTTAGATATTATTTTATGTCAACCAAACGTTGTGTGCACCACAATCTGTATTTTTTTACTTTTTTTTATTATTTTTTTTACAAATTTTGTTTTTATTAAAAAAACATAAAAAATAACAAGAATCTAACTTCACGTTCTTGGTGTTCTTCGTCTTTTTGCTAATTTCAAATTACAAATAATGAAAAACTAGAAAAAAATAACAAGAATCTAACTTCGGGTTCTTCGTGTTGTTCGATTCCAAATTGCAAAATATGAAAAACTATAACCTTAATAAAATCTTATATACAATCTCTTGGGTTTTGATGACATAAAATTCTAATGTCAAACAATTAAACCTCTAGCTAAAAATAATTATAAAATAATTCATCTAATTAAAATAAATTGTAACACACTAATAGAAAGATTAGTTATTGAGAATTATTTGGTAGGAGTATGCAATTAACAAAGTGAAAGTGTGAGTGTAACACAAAAATTTAAATAATAATTCAAAGGGTTAATTATTTATTAATCGATCTACATGCAACTCTAAGGGAGTGCTTGTTGTGTCGGGATGTACTCAGGAAGGGTAGGGATCAGCAGTTCCCAGCGTTTTGGGCTGCTGGATTTACCCGATCGGATTATCTCGACGAGTAACCCGACACATGGGTTTATTATTATTTGTTTTGTCTGATTTCCAATTATTTCTCTATTTCTCCTTCTCTATCCCTCTCCTCCCTCTCCCTCCCCCCCTCTTTTTCTATTTCCTTTTGGTTTTTCTCTCTGTTCTTTTTTCTTTTCCGTTTTTCTTTTTTTTCTCTCTCTCTATCCCTTTGATTTTCTTTTTATTTCGAATTAGTTTGGTTTCTCTTTCTCTATCTCTCTCCTCTCCCTATTTTTTTTTTTTCTTTCATTTTTTTTTTGTTTCTCCATCTCTCTCTCTTGTTCGAGTTTTTTTTTTTTTTTTTGTGGTTGTCGCAAACCCTAGGCAATCTTAAAAAATTTGTGTTGTTTTGCTTATCATGTTCTATTTTGCTCTATTTTAATATAAGATAACCTTCATTCTATAAATTATTGGATATTTCTTAATTTTTAATAGAATCTCGAAAATTTTCTTGAATTTTCATGAAAAGTTGCCAAATCAAGAAACTAATTGCCCTTTGTATTTTTTTGTTTCAAGCACTTAGGTTTTGAGAATTTTTTTTATCATTATGGATCTTCATTTTTACAGGCCAGAAGCCAAGATTTGAACAAGATTTATTGAGAAACCCTCCCCTCAAACTTAAGAAGTAGTCACAATCAAGAAAGGTTTCCACGTCGTGTTTTTCGCCATTTTGCTTCTTGTAGGTCTTGTTCCAAAGGATAATTTTGTATTCCATTTATCTTGCTTTTTGGAACCATAATCTTGAATCTAACCTTGTGGTTGCATAAGTTGACACTAAGAGAGAGTTAATTAGGATTGGTTTTTTGCGATTTTAGTCAATATTGATCATTAATCATTTACTTGTTTGGACAGCCTTTGTATACAATTGATCTCTATGTATTTATTGATAATAATTGATCATCTTGAAAATTTGGAGTTGACCAGCTTTGACCGACATTGACCGGGTCAACCGGGTTTGACCGAGCCTTTGGTCTCTAAAACCTATTTTTCAAAGTTTGGTCCATTTTGTTAATTTCGATGTCCTAAGTCCATTTTTAATGGTCTTAAGTGTTAGTTTTAACTCTTTTACTCATTAGGACCATATTCAAGTATCGTTCTTTGTGGTTCGTTGGATTTTGAGCAATGAAGCTTGTTTTCGGATTTTGGCCAAGTAAGGAACCATTACCCTTCTTGTGGTCTGTAGTTTAATAACATGTATGCTTGTTTATTGAGTTTGTTTGATATTTTTTGATGATTATTGTGATTCCATGTTGTTAGGCCGAGATGTTCATAAGTGAACTAGCCAAATTAAATCTTGTTTTATGTTTTGTGATATATGTTGAGTTAGGATGTTTCAAATTAAGGGAACTAGTCATATATATTGATTTTTGATTTATGAGGATCGGGATGTTCCAAAGATGACTAGCCCATTTATAGAGTCTCAATGGGGACCAGTTGTTTTGATGTTCCCAAGGGAACTCGAGTTCTAAGATATTCCAAAGGGGACGAGATAGAGCACGAGCTACGGTTAGGTCGGACATGTCTTGATCGTTAGACTCGAATAGGGGGATCTATCAGGTACAGGACGAGGGGACGATATTCCTTTTCGTGGTAGTGTCAGGGGTCGTATGGCCATCTGGTTAGCCATACCTACCCATGGGTGTTTAAGAGTCGGGGTGTGGGCGATATTCCCTTGCGAATGGTGGTTGTACTACCACTTTGCGCGAGTGCTCGAGATCTGGCGGCAACCAAATTGCTTAGGCTCGATGTGATGCTCTCACGTACACTAGCATTAGTTACCAAGATTTCTTAGAGTCAAAAGACTATGTGAAGGGTACTTTTGGATTTACAATTTGAACCGATAGACCTCTCTAGTCTTTGAGATAGGTTATTGATCTCTCTAAAAGGTGCTGACATTCCATGACCTGGCGCCCATGATGTTTGGGTCAGTGTACTCCTTGATATTGTTGATTACTATTTTTCTGGATTATATTGTATTATGTGATTTACTTCTTTGACTGTATACATGGTATATCTTGAGTTGGGGCACCTTAATTACTGAGTTTTGCAACCCATCATTTTCATTATAGAATTTTTCAAGCTAGGATGCTGACTAGGCTGCTATGTTGACTATGAGGATCGTTACACTAGAGTCTAGGAAATTTTCTAGCACGTCTTGAATTTCACGTTTTTGATAAATATTATTTTACTGTACATTTAAATGTTTAGGGATTCTACTGATGAGTAATTGTTTTCAATAAATATTCATTGATTCATCGCCTAAGTTCGATTTAAAACTAATTTATATGTATTTGAGTAAGTAAGATCTCTGATTTTATCATTTGAAAACTTGGGTACTAACCCTTTGCCCTTGTTGAGAGTCATTTATTCTAACTGTTTTCTTGCATTTTCAGTTTACTTTTATGATTTTCTTACATTTTGGCGTGCAATTCGACAGTACAGTAGCGGAATAGGCAAAGACGTTGAACATTTGACGGCCGAAACACGATTATTGCGTCCTTTTTCTCACTAATATTGGTAGTAATAAATGATTAAGGCCAAATCAAAACCCTAAATTTTGTCCTTGTGAAAAGTCAAATAAATACTGTATTTATAACCATCGTATAATTGTAGATATCATTGTAATCATAAATACAAATATGCATAAATACCTTCAATATACACATTCATTAACTTAATAACAACATTAATAACATATTATTATAATACTTAATTTATATTTTTATTGAATTTTCTAGTATACAAATTTTACTTTTAAAGATCATATTTGTTACATCATTATACATAATGTCAGTATATAAATATAATACGGTGTATTTAGTAAGTACGTACAACCATACTATTATAATATCCTGTATCTGTCTTATGAAAGTTCTACCTCTTATAATACAAAATAAAAAATATTGTATTTTTTTGTAAATAATTACATCTTCAAATTAAGGTTTGTTTTTAAAATAAAGATTGTGCCTTTCAGCCGCAGTCGTCCTCCAATGGAGCTGAAGTTGTAAACTAGTCTTCTGTTTTTCAATGGTCGGAAGAGCTATGACTGTTGCCAGAAAAGGTGAGGCGAAGGTGATAGCCACCATCAGAAAAGCATACATACCGTGTTGATCGAACAATTCTACAAAGCTTTGACTAAATATTGACCTTCTGACCATATGGAGAAGATGATGGCTTGAAGAAATTTTGAGGGAAAAGAAAAAGTAAATTCTTAGTAAAAGGAAAAGAGAATTGAAAAGGAAGTGAGAAACAATTTTTGGAGTGAAAGTTTATTTATTTTATTTACAAATTTCATTTTTTTCTAAGAAATTAAAAAGGTAGTAGCCTCCCCAAAAACACACACACTAACATGTTCGCAAGGTTAAAATGTTCTATCCATTACATGGAAAGAACCAATTAGAATATTTTTTAATAGTAAAAATAAACAACTTTGAGTAGTGCTAATGTTCTCAAATCGAATCGTGTTGAACTGGATTACTATCAAGTTTCGCACCATCAACGCTTTCGGTCAGTTTCATCTTTCAATAAGTTATTACTGCTATCAATTTATATTGAGAGCCAAATACTGATTTTCAGGATTGAATCATGACACTGGTAAATAACATCAAACAATGAAACTGCACTACCAACCATTCATAAATCATGAGAGAATTGTATACATATGTAACTTATGTACTTCTAATGTATAAATGATGTTTTTTTTTTGTCCAATTAATTATTTATCTCAGACTTTCATCATTAAACAAAAAAATAGTTAACTTCTGTATAATTTATTCACAAACAATTACAATTTATATACACTATTTTTTAGATTTTATCAAATCTTAGAAGTTAAATTATAATTTTTCAAATTACAAAAATTAAATTGTAAATTTCTTAAAATCATAAATACTAAAATCTAGATTTTTAAATTATAACGACAAAACTCCAACTTTGAATAAATTTATCCAAATAATAACATGGTACTCTTTCTTTTTTTCTTTGAACAATAACATAGTACTCCCGCAAATGTACATTTATGTTTTCGAAAAGAGCAAATTTACATCTTGAAAATCTAACGGTTCATAAATTAAAAAAATAAATAAAAGACCAAAGTAAGAATAATCTACACCCATTTCGAAGTTCTTATATCTCACCTTTGTTGTACTCTATACATACATACATACATAAATACATA
>JBBMEG010000009.1:4870080-4893550 GCA_037832605.1 Cyclanthera cordifolia | reverse complement strand
TATATTTTTTTTTTTTTTTTTTTTTTGTTACGTAGAAGATGAAGAAACAACAGCCGCTAAAAGAAAAGGAAAAAAGAGAATAAGGTTTTTTTTTTTTTTTCATTCCAGCGAGAAGACGGTGAATCTGTAGAAATTGGGGGTAGTTTACTTTCTATTTCTTAACTTTATTTTTTTATCATGAATTAATTTTTATTTCAACTCGAGGGTAGTTTAAATTCAATTGGTATGCTGTGTGTCTTTGGATAACATTGAATATCTATTTTGATTTTAAAGATTATTTATTTGTCTAGGTCGGTTTTTGATAATTAAATTGTCTTTATTTATTATCAATTGATCCATGCTATACATGATTTTGTGATATTTTATTATTTATAATGATTATTAATTTGTTGCAAGAGGTTGGCTCATGTATGTGATTGTGATTGTGATTTTTCCAAATTACATCGTTTGCATGATAGACATTAGGAAAACAAATAAACAAAAATAATTAATTTGTAGTCGTCTCGTTAATTGATTTTGGTTTAGTTGTTCTCACTAATTTTAATGTTATTATTTAGTTTGATATGAAACGCTACCATGCCAATTGATTGAATAATAAAGTTTGGTTTTGATAGTAAGTCAGAGTCAATAAAGTAGGAGAACAATTACAATAAGCTTTTCCAATAGGTAGATTGATTTTTTGAATTCAAGAAAAAAATAAATTAATTGTGTTAGCCTATTATCAATATTACAATTGGATTAAACTAAACCCTTGAATTTAAAGTTTTTATAATTTGTTTGTTTTATTAAGTTAAGAGTTAGAAAAGTCTGTAATTTATTTTGGCAGGCTTCGACAACCCGACCAGTGAATATGGACAACAATTTGACTATGGTCAATTCTGAGAAAAGGAAAGGTGAAGGTTTAAGCTTGGAGTTCGAGGAGGTTACATATACTTCAAAAAAGTCGAGGGATTAGTCTCGACTGGTGTTAACCCCATTCTCTTCATTGGCAATCTCTGATGTTCAGGATGTCGTTCTCCATGATTTGTTTTGTTTAGAGTGTTGAAGGGATGATCAACTAGTGGACAATCCAAAATCATAAGAAAGTGTGACACTTTCTAAGCCTATGTTTTTCAATTGCATTATTTTAATGCTATAGAAACTTTTCGTAGCATTAGTAAAGATGCCAGGCTAGCTTGCTCTTTCATAGCATTTTTTATAACAATAATAAAATGTTATACAAGATATATCATCTAGTGGTGGTTATTGAAAGTCCTCATTTGCATAGCATTTATTCAACAATATATACAAAATCTTTAATAGCATATTTTTTAATGTTATGGCCAATAATTTTTAATAGCATTTATAATTCAAGATTTTAAGTGACTAACAAGTCGTATGAAATAAAATTTTATACGACCAAGTTAAACAAGATTGTTAGACCATTATATCTTTTGATTTCAAAAAACGGTCAACGGATATCAACAGTAAGATTTGTTTAACTGAGAACAAAAATGTCTGCAAAAAAGTAAAAATTAGGAGACATCGGTGTGGTGTGAGCCACAGGGCCTCCGATGCCTAAGTCGGTAGGAGATTTTAGGAGGATAATTTAGAACTTAGAATGGCTCAAGAATACTTAGCTCGATTAGCTTAGGATCCGTCCTCTAGAATGGAGATGAAATGACTCTTATAGTAGTCGATTTCGTAATCGCTGCAGCTCACTATGAGCGGCATAATGGTCGACGCTTAGAAACATCCGTCATTTAGCGGGGTATGAATACTGGAGTAACTCCTGACCGTTACCCTTTGGAGGTGTAACGGTCTTGACTCTGGAGTTACTTGGACTCGGTCGACTCTTCGGAGAGTCCTGACCTCCATGACCAACCCACTCGGACTAACCTACTCGTTGTAACGGGGGACACCATGGGGTGCAATGCCTTCATACGTAACTTGGACTCGGTCGACTCTTTAGAGAGTCCTGACCTCCACGACCAACCTACTCGGGTTGACCTACTCGTTGTAACGGGGGACGCCACACGGTGCAGCACCACCATACGTTACTTGGACTTGGTCGACTCTTCGAAGAGTCCTAACCTCCACGACCTACCCACTCGGGCTGACCTACTCGTTGTAACAGGGGATGCCACGAGGTGCAATGCCTCCATACGTTACTTGGACTCGATCGACTCTTCGGAGAGTCCTGACCTCCACAGCTTTCTCCCTAAGGGGTGTTCACCTTCTTTTGCCGAACCCGAGAAGGGTGAGGCTGCAAGGGCCGACCCCGGGGGTCGAGGCCTTCCTTGGCCGACCCCTAGAGGAGCCAGACTTGCTTGGCCGACCCCCGGGGGGTCGGCAATGGCGTGGCCAACTCCCGGGGGGTCGGCAATATGAGTGGTTAACCCCTAGGGGGTAAAAAATATGCTTGGCTGACCCCCGAGGGTCGGCATGGACATGGCCGACCCCCTGAGGGTCAAGACCTCCATTTGGCCGACCCCCGGGGGGTCGGGGTTGGCTTGGTTGGCTTCCGGGTGGGTCCCACCCTCTTCCAAGTCTTTCGAGATATTTTAGCCTACAACATTACCCCCATTCTTCATTTTCGGACTTACTTTGTTGCCAAATTTGAAGAGTAGTTCGTTGTTAAGAAGGTTCTCTTTTTTAGAGTGTCACCTTTTTAGGCATTCTTTTTTTAGAAATTTGGCCAAGTATGCTCCATTTGTAGGGATTCGCTACCCTTTGGCTTTATTCGGCTAAGTATGTTCGCTTTATAGAGAGTCACTACCCTTCGGCTTTATTTGGCCAAGTAAGCTCCCTTTTGTAGAGATTTGCCCGTTAGAGGACTCCTTCAAACTTTTAGGCTACTTAGACTCCCTTTGTAAGGATTTGCCCATTTTCAAGTGCCTTTCTAAACTTACAGGTTACTTAGGCTCTCTTTTCAGAGACTTGCCTTTTTCTAACCTCGCCATTCGTGGATAATCCTTTACTTTGGCTCTTATGAACCCTTCATCTAATTATGAGACTGAGTCCTAACATTTTAGCCTCTTGTTTTCAAAAGAGGACTTGGCATAAGGCCTTGGTAGTCGTAGGTGGCTTCCAGCACTTGAACCATATTTTTTGGAGTCCACAGCCTGCAGGCTCCTTTAGTGGTCGGGATCTCCTTCCCTTCCTTTTAGAACTTCCACCACTGGTATGGTGGACCTTACTTCGGAGAACTGCCCGCTTCCTTGTAGCTTTTGGATGGCAGGCCTTTCTACGCCTTGCTTCAACTTCTTGGTACCTTCGAGAGGACTTGCGTCATACGCGCTCCTCTTGGTCGTCTAGCATGAGGCTCAGGGTGTTACTAAGGTCGCCTTGGGTGACTTTCGAACTTCCGCTAAGGCGGTCCAAAGTTTTGTTGCTTGAACTTACAAGGACGACTCATCTACCCTCACTCGGCTTTGTTGAGAATTTAACTTCTAAAGTGAAGTTGTAGGATGCCTCACACTTAGTCAATTTAGTTAAAAGGCTCTCATGCCTTTGTAACATTGCAGAACAACTTTGGCGCGACTAATACCAGTTGGGCACTGGACCAAATTAAAGAACGGGTTACCCATGGTACCCCCTTGTCTCTCTCCAAGTCTTTTTGCCCCACCACAGCAATAAAGGTCGCTGACCTTTCTTTTCTGGCCTTCGAGTCTGGACTACTTAATGATCAAGTGCAGGTTGCTCATGATTTCCGCACCTTCTAAGGTGTGTCTGAGAATGTCATCCTGGTTCAGGATCCTCCAACTAGGACCGAATCTGTCAAAGCCGGACTTAGTAAGCCTAGTTCCAGCGAGTGTAACACTGGATGACTTTGTTGCTTTTTGATGTACTCCTCTTCTTTAAAGCCACACATTTATCTAAGTATGTAGACTAACATGTTACCTTTGTACTTGCAGGCCTTCATGCGCTATTACCTCGGCTTCCCGTCACCTTTCAAAGGACTTGCGTCACACCTGCTCTTCTTTGTCCACTAGCTCTGATAAGCTTAAGCGGGAACTGGCACAGGCTTAAGAAGCTCAGCAAATTGCCGAAGCTGCCTTAGTCGACTTTCAGAATTTCGCCGAAGCGGCCCGAAGTCTTGTTGTTCGTACACGCCAAGAGGACTTGTCTACGATCACTCACCTTCGCCGAGAGTTGACTTCTGCTGAAGAGAAGCTGAAGAACGCCTCTTACTTGGCTAAACTCGTGAAGGCTCTCCTACCCTTGTGATTTTGGAGAACAACACTAGTGAGGCTGCCATTAGTTGGGCACTGGACTGAATTCAGGAGGGAGTTAGTTATGGCAACCTCATTCCCCTTTTTCGGTCACTTTGTTCCAGCACTGCCGAAAAAGTCAACGATTTTTCCTTGCCAGCCTTCGAATTTGGACTTTCAAGTGATCCAGCCGAAGCCGCTTGCTACGACAGCTCCTGCCCAAGCCGGACTCAACCGATCAACTTCCAGTAGGCGCAGCTCTGGGGAGCCTTGATGACCATCTTTTTGTTGTCATTCTTTTTTTTTAAGCATTTTACTTTGCCAACTTTGTCTTTCCTCTAGGTTGTAATCCAGAAAACTTTGAACTTTGAATGAATAAAAGGTTTTGATTCTTTCTCTATCTTTCTTACCCCAAATTTAAGTTAATGACAATAAAATCAATATACTTAAATTAAGACAGCTTTTGAAAGAATGAGAATATAACACTTTATTCATTAACAACTTGATTTACATTCTATTGAACGTACTTTTTCAAGTGTTCTGCACTCAAAGGATGGAGGATCTTATTAATGTCCATGTCCTCGAGGTAGTAGGTGCCTGGGTGTGCCCCTTAGGCAATCTGGTACGATCCTTCCCAATTTGGCCCCAGGATTTCACTGTTGAGTTCCTTAGTGTTTGGCATCACCCTTCTCAGCACTAAGTCACCAACTTGGAAGCGCTTTGCCTTGACTCGGAAATTGTAGTACTTGGCGGTTCATCCTTTATACCGCGCCACCCTTATCTGGGTTGCATCCTTTTTCTCTTCCAAGAGATCTAAACTCATCCGCAGCTGCTGGTCATTTTAAGTTGGGTCAAAAGACTCTACGCGCATGAACGAAAGTCCTACCTCGACAAAAATTACTACTTCCGCCCCAAAGGCTAGCGAGTAAAAGGTTACGCCTGTTGACATCCTAGGTGTAGTGCGGTACACCCACAAAAGTTACTAGTTAGGACCTTGGGCGGTTGCCTCTAGATAGCAGCGAACCTCTGGCACTTGTCGCATGCCCGGGTATACTTCTTGGAGTCTTCGGCCATGGTCGGCCAAAAGTAGCCTTACCTGACTAACTTCTTGGCTAGGGACCTTGCCCATTCATGATTACCACAGACGCCTTCGTGCACTTCCTACATTGCATAAGCGGCCTCGCTAGGGTCTAAGCATATAAGGAGAGGTAAAGAATACCCCCTCATGTACAGCTTATCCCCTTGTACCACGTACTTGGAAGTGTTGACCTTAAGTCGTCGGGCGTTCGTTTTGTCGTCTAGCAACTTCCCCTCCCTAATTATTCCAAGAAGGGGGTCTTCCACGTTGCAAGCGAGATTGGTGTTTCCTTTCTAACTTCGTGCAACAACTTGGCGGGGATGCTAGACTTGTCTAGGATCTCTACCGGCATGGTCTTGACCACCTTCGTTTCGTACGGAGCATTTAACTTTGCCAAAGCATCGGCCTTGGCGCTTTGGAACCTAAGTACTTGCTGGATTTGTACCCCTACAGGTGCTGTTCCTTGGACAGCCTCACCTGGCATTGGCCCTCTTTCAACAGTCCTTTATCTCAGTGACTCCTACCATTCCCCGTAATGTTGTGTGGTAGCACTCCCTCAAGGATAACTTTTCTCCTCTAAATTGCCCCACCCCCATAGGAGTAGGGAACTTTATCACCTATTGATAAGTTGACTCGACCGCCCTTAGCCCATGAATCGTAGGTCTTTCCAGTATTGCGTTGTAGGCGGAGTTGTCGTTCACCATCAAAAAATTGACGAAGTACAGAACTATGTTGTCCCCTTCGCCAAAAGTTACTGAAAGCTCGACTGATCCTTCAGGGATTAAAGTGTTCCCGCCAAACCCGACTAGAGGCGTCGATTCGGCTTGAGCATTTCCCTTCCCAGCTTCATGGCATCATAAGCCTTTAGTGACAGAAAATCCACCGAACTGCCTCCGTCGATGAGGATCCTTCTAATGCAGATGTTGGAGATGGTCAGGGACGCTACTAAGGCGTAGTTGTGCGGCTGGTGTAATGCTGCAGCTTCAGCGGTAGTGAAGCTAAGCTGCTCGTCCACTGCTGTCATTATCCGCACTTCCTCGCCCCTTAGCGTGCCTTTGGCTCGTCTCACCATTTCTTTCTGACTTCGGTTGGACTCCGCTCCAGTCGGTCCTCCGACGATTGTTCTGATCTCCGGCGGCGGTGGTGACTTTTCGCCTCCTCTTTTCTTGCTAGAGGACTCGGAGGTTTTTCCACCCTCTTCCACGTACTTGTCCAGTCGTCCTCTTCGGATGAGCGACTCGATGAACTCCTTCAGGTCATAGCAGTCCGAGGTAGCATGATCGTGATCCCTATGAAATAGGCAGTACCTGCCCTTATTTCTTTTATTTGATCCCGCCTTAATTCGGATAGGCCACTTTAGCTTCTTTTTATCTTTAATCTCCATCAAGATATGCTCTACGGGAACCGCCGTGGGAGTGTTCTTCTTGAACGGGCTCGGAGTACCCCCTTCGTTCGATTTTCTCTTTTTTCACTGGGCGCTCTTCAGCCCTTCGCTTTCGCCACCCTTTGTAGTCAGCCTCACGGCGGCTGACTGACTTTTCACGCTCCGGAATGGAGCGCCTTCCTTCTGTGCTTCCTCGGGAGTTGACCAGCTCCTCTGCGCTCATGTACTTTTGCACTCTGGTCAGCAGCTCGGCATAAGTGAGTGGAGCCTTTTTTCCCAGCGATAACAAGAACTTTTCATCCCTGACTCCGGTCACGACTGGTGCAAGAGTCGTGGTGTCGGAGTACCCTTCGACTTGTAGCGCCTCGTTGTTGAAGCGGACAATGTACTCTCGGAAGGTCTCATGACTCATTTGCCTCACGGTCAATAGATGAGTGACTGGTTTTTTCTGATCTCACCCTCCCACAAATTGGATGACGAAGGCTCTGGCTAGCTCTCTGAATGAGGCAATACACTTGCGCCAGAGCTACCTGAACCATCATCGAGCCGGTCCCATGAGCGTAAACGAAAATGCTCTGCAGTTGATTGTATCTCGGACTCCATGGAGTTCCATCCACACCCGATAGGAATCGAGGTGCTCTATAGGATCCCTAGATCCATCATATCCCTTGATTGCAGGAAGCTTGAACTTTTCCGGGACGGACTCCTCCATGATTTCATCAGTGAAAGGAGGGTCGACCTGGTCGACCAAACTATCCAGGTCCAGTCCGTCTTGGTCATGCGCTTTCTTCATGCTCCCCAACTTATCTTGGAGGAGACGAAGTAGGTTGATCCTCGGTTCCGTCGTGTCCCGCCTCTCTTCGGCGTTGGTTGAGCACATCCCTGAGATCCGCTCCCAAGTCTAATCACACCGTCCGAGCCCTTGGAGTTTTTGAGGGATGTGGGGTGCATGATCCTCGCGTGGTACTCTTTGGTTGGCTACTTCTGTCTGACTGCATCTGGGAAGACTCTGCTATTCTAGATCCCATCCTCTAGTGAACTGAATGCTCCTTCCTCCGATCATTATCGCCCAGTCGAAGTCGTTCGATCGGTCTTCGGTGTCGATAATAAGCTTTTTTCGGTTCCTCCATGGCTAGGGCTTTCCCTTTAGCAAGGTCCCAAACCAACGAAGCTGACTTCTACGCTGCAGCCTTTTTCTTGGTTGGTTGTCGCTTCACCGCCTCCTGCGGTGCCTGCTGGTTTCCACCACCAACTGTCTGAGTCGAAGAAGGTTGTCGGAGCAACTACACGAGGCGACTCAAACTTTCTGTCATTCCTTGCACTTGTTCCTCCAAGGTTGTAAACTTTGGGTCCACAGGCTCCGGTTCTTGTCTGGTTATCGCCCCTCAGGATCCGGGTGGTTTTCGACATGAACATTGTCATGTCCTCTGGATGCAATTCTCCTTGGAGCGTGCTCGATGTCAGATTCTCCTTCAACACCGTGGTGCTGATCGTTCTCAACATTCGACATTTCTTGCAAAAAAAATGTTTGGAATTTAGCTTTTTTAAGGTAGAACATTATCTCGTCCCCTCAGACGATGCCAACTGTTGATGCCGAAAAATGGTCAACAAATATCCACAGTAAGATTTGTTTAACTGAGGACGAAAAAGCTTACAAAAAAGTGAAAATTAGGACACACCGGTGTGGTGTGGCCACATGGCCTCCGATGCCTAAGTTAGTAGGAGATTTTAGGAGGATAATTTAAAACTTAGAATGGCTCAAGAATACTTAGATCAATTAGCTTAGGATCCATCCTCTCGAATGGAGAATGAAATGACTCTTATAGCAGTTGGTTTCGTAACCGCTGGAGCTCACTTATGGGCGGCATAATGGTCGGCCTTAGAAACGTCAATCACTAAGCCAGGTATAAATACCGGCGTAACTCCTGACCGTTACCCTTTGAAGGTGTAACGATCTTGACTCTGGAGTTACTTGGACTCGGTCGACTCTTCGAAGAGTCCTGACCTCCACGACCAACCCACTCGGGTTGACCTACTTGTTGTAACGGGGGACCCACGCGGTGCAGCGCCTCCATACGTAACTTGGCCTCGGTCGAATCTTCAGAGAGTCCTGACCTCCACGACCAACCCACTCGGGCTGACCTACTCGTTGTAATGGGGGACGCCACGAGGTGCAGCGCCTTCATACGTTACCTGGACTCGGTCGACTATTCGGAAAGTCCTGACCTCCACGACTAAACCACTCGGGCTGACCTACTTGTTGTAACGGGGGACGCCACGAGGTGCAGCGCCTCGATACATTATTTGGACTCGGTCGACTCTTCGGAGAGTCCTGACCTCAACGGCTTTTCCCCTAAGGGGTGTTTGCCTTCTTTTGTCGGACCTGAGAAGGGTGAGGCTGCAAGGGCCGATCCCTAGAGGTCGAGGTCTTCCTTGGCCGACCCTTAAGGGTTTCGGACTTGCTTGGCGGACCCCCGGGGGGTTGACAATATGCGTGGCGGACTCCTGGGGATCGGCATGGACTTGGCCGACCCCCTGTGGGTCATGTCCTCTATTTGGCCGACCCCCGGGGGTCGGCGTTTGCTTGGTTGGCCTCCGGGTGGGTCCCAACCTCTTTCGAGTCTTTCGGGATATTTTAGCCTATAATAGTATCTTTTGTACTATTTTAATCACGTTAAACATTAATCACTAAAGAGTTTGGACTAGTGTCATTTTAGAGTAAATGAAAAAATATTTTATTTGATGAAGTTGCATCATTTAATCTTCACATATAATCATATTATCTTCTTTAATCTCTGGTTGCTCTAGAACATAAAATTTTGCTTTCGTTTACTCTCTAGAGGCATTTCACGTGATAACTTCTTACACACTAAATTCAACAAGCGCAAGTTCTTCAGTTCAACAACCTCAGCTTAAAACTTACCAATCAACTTAATGTCTGCAAGATCACCTACACAACCACCCAACATACTAGTTCCATGAAATCAAAGCTTAGGTGACTTTCTACTATAGTACAAGATTACAACAATATAAAGTGGAAAATACACCAAGAGAACATACATCACACATGAATTTCTACACACAACACATAATGCTAAGGGACTTGATATTGTTCATTTGATTGCACAATAACAAAATCTTGGAAAAAAAGGTTCGAAAGAATCTCAAGTACACAAATCAAATTGTAAGTGTTATGATGGAACTAAGTGGAAAATTAAGTCATGTGATCAAATTTACAAACATGATGAAAAATTATGAACTTTAATACTTATATCATATTGTTTAGGAGTTATTCCACAATAAAAAAGTGACAAAATATCCAAGTATTTATAAGATAAGGTGAGCTAGTTCACTCAATGATAATTGATTTTGAGATGAATGACTACACTTTCTAATACATATTGATTTTGAGAGTCGAACCCATGATATTGGTGTTGACCTGGAATAACATCAAACAATGAAACAACTATGCAACCAACCTTTTCGATTTTTTTTTGATATAAAGACAAATGAGAGTTAACATTTGAAAGGTAATAACCATTGATCAAATAAATTCTAGAAATTTATAATTAATAACATAATCATAACTCTTTAGAGGCAAGAAAAAAGAAAAAAAAATTACTTGCTGTTGGAATGAATTTAAAACTTAAATATAGATAGTTGCAAAACGATTCTTATCCTGAATAATTTAGCTAGTTTATCAACCCAAATGTTTCGAATTCAAACTCTATTCATGAAAATTAAATTATCATAATACATATCAATTTTAAATCAGGTTATTTTCTTTATGAACGTTAGAATTTAGATTTTATTTGTAACTCTATGATATATTAAAATTCCAAGATTTTTCTTACCAATTTTAAGTGACATTAAACTTAAAAAATGTAAGCAAAATCCATTTTCAATGACTTTCTATGTATAAAAACATAAATAAATGATAAAAAATAGTCAAAAGAGACTAACAAATTCAATTAATATTGTAAGGGTAAGTGGCGCGTTGATTTTATTATTTGGAGGTAATACAGTTCAATATCATGGTCACGAGTTTGATCATGAAAATCCATATTTGTAATCCCTTCTCCCAATTTGAGCTCAAAAAAAAAAAAATCAATTAATTAATAAATCAATAATATTGACATAAAAATAATTGATAACTTAAGAATAGAAAGGTAATTTTTCTATAATTAAGTGTCTAGGATATTTGAAAATAGCTTTGACCTTTTTTTTTTTTAAATAAAGATATTTTTTAACGTTATTTTATGCTTAGAGTAGTCTTAAACTTTTTTAAGGTTCAAAGGTGTCAATAACTATTTACTAGGTCAAACATATACCACTTGGTAATGATGCAGCGTAATAAACTAGATTTACTTAATTATAGCAATGACAAATATAAAATAAATGGAGTAAAGAGAAAAGCAAAATATTGAACTTACCAAAATTAATTTCTAAATGCAATTAAAAATTAATATAAAATAATTTAGAAATTCTATTTAATATTGCTGGGTATATATATTTTAAAGTGAAATGTGTGCATGTAAATTTATACTGAGTGGATGGGGTGAGAAATAAAAATTTCCCGATGTGAGAAATAAAGCGGCACAACAAATCTCCACCTTGACGCGTAATTGATCTGAACGCCAAATGAAAAAACTCCAGTCGTCTTCGCCAAACTTAAATAGTTCACAAATTGCAAACACCAACCAAACTCAAGCAATGCTTGAATTTGTTTACTGGAAGAGATTTAGTCATCATATCAGCTGGATTGTCGTTCGTACTAATCTTGCTCACAACAATATCACCTCGAGCAATGACCTCACGTACAAAATGATATTGAATATCAATGTGCTTTGTCTTCTCATGAAACATTTGATCTTTGGTAAGAAAGATAACACTCTGACTGTCACAACAGACGGTAGAAATCTGTTAGTCTTCACTAAGTTCACTAAACAGTCCTCTCAACCATATAGCTTCTTTACAAGCCTTAGTGATAGTCATATACTCAGCTTCTATTGTAGATAGAGCAATTGTATTCTGCAAAGAAGCTTTCTAAGAAATAGCAGAACCACCAACAGTAAACACATATTCAGTAAGAAATCTTCTTTTATCAAGATCTTCAGCATAATCAAAATCCACATAACTGATGACCCCATCTCTGGTTCTCCCAAAATGCAAACAAACATCAACTGTACCTTGTAAATATCTCAATATCTATTGAACTGCTTTCTAGTGTTTTTTACCTTGATTGTTCAAATACCTATTGACTGCACTGACTGCGTAGACTAAATCAGGACGGGTACAAACTATTGCAAACATCAGAGAACCAATTGCACTAGAATAAAAAATTCGAGACATATAATCAACCTCATCATCTGATTGTAGAGACAAAGCAGATGAGAGTCTAAAATGCGAGGCTAATGGAGTACTAACTGGCTTGGCATGATGCATATTGAATCTAAACAGAACTTTATGTATATACCCTTCTGACTCAAATAAAGTTTTCTCGCTTTTCTGTCTCTAACAATTTTCATTCCCAGAATTTTCTTTGCTGCTCCCAAGTCTTTCATATCAAACTCTTTACTGAGTTCCAATTTGATTTGTCTAATTTCTCTTATATCTTTAGCAGCTTTCAATATATCATCAACATATAAGAGAAGATACACAAATGATTTATCATGACTTCTCTTGAAGTAAACACAACTGCCATAACTACTTCTTTTGAAATCATGTGTAGTCATAAAAGAGTCAAATTTCTTATACCATTGTCTTAGCGATTGTTTCAGGCCATACAGAGACTTCTTCAATAAACATACATAATCTTCTTTTCCTGAAACTGTAAAACCCTCTGGCCGATGCATTTAAATTTCTTCTTCAAGTTATCCATGTAAAAATGCAGTTTTTACATCTAACTGCTCAAGTTCAAGATCATGAATAGCTACAACGCCAAGAAAATCACGAATAGAGCTATGTTTCACAACAGGAGAAAATACTTCAGTATAATCAATACCAGGGATTTGACTAAAGTCTTTAGCAACTAATCTTGCCTTATATCTGGCTTTCTCAACTCCGGAAAAACCTTCTTTTTGTTTAAAAATCCATTTACAATGAACAACTTTCTTATTTGGAGGAAGCTCCACAAGATCCCATGCATCATTTTTATGTAGAGACTCAATTTCTTCTTGCATTGCAATCATCCATTTATCAGAGTTGTTACAACTTACAGCCTTTTTAAATGTTGACGGTTCTTCACTAGAGTCTATGTCTTCAGCAACATTTAAAGCATAAGCTACTAGATCAGCTTCTGCATTTCTCTATGGAGGTTTAATTTCTCTTCTATGTCTATCTTTAGCAATAGAAGATTGTGTTGGTGCTTTTAAAGATGAATCAATATCACCGCCTTGAGGTAACTTAGAAGAAGCACCTAATGAAGAAGTACCAGAAGTAGAAGCAACATCTTGACTAGGTCGACAAGATGATTTTAACCCAAACTCCACCTGCACAGGCGAACTCTGTTGAATTTTATCTGAAGACTGTATTTTATGAGATTGTCCACTCAACATAGAAGATTAATCAAATATCATATCTCTACTTATAACAACTTTTTTAGTCTCTAGACACCATAGCTTATATCCCTTAACACCAGGCTTGTAGCCCAAAAAAATACATTTCAAAGATCTTGGTTCAAGTTTACCATCATTAACGTGAGCATAAGCAAGACAACCAAATATCTTCAAATCTAAATAATTGGCAGGAGTACCATACAACACTTCTTGTGGTGTCTTTTTCTGAAGAGAAATATGCAGAGAGCGATTGACAATATGACATGTTAAAGCAGCAGCTTCAGCCTAGAAGGATTTAGGTAAGCCTGCGTTAGATAACATGCAACACACCTTACTAATCAAAGTCTGATTCATCTGCTCTGCTACTCCATTTTGCTGTTGAGTATAAAGAACTGTTAAGTGTCTAACAATTCCTGTGTCTTGCAAAAAAAAATTAAACTGACCTGAACAAAATTCCAAACAATTTTCTGTACGAAGATATTTTATCTGACGTCCTGTCTGTTTCTCAATCATGGTCTTCCAATCTTTAAATGTAGAAAACACATCACTCTTTTGCTTTAGGAAAAATACCCAAACTTTTCTAGAAAAGTCATCAATAATGTTGAGCATATAAAATGCTCCACCTTTAGAAGGTACTTTAGCTGCACCCAAGATCAGAATGTATATAATCAAGTGTTCCCTTTGTACTATGAACACCTTTTGAGAATTAATAGGTTTTTGCTTTCCAAAAGCACAATGCTCACAAAAATCAATATGAGTAACTTCATGTTCGTCTAGAAGTCCTCTTTTGCTTAACTCGATCATTATATTTTCACGCATATGCCCAAGACGCATATGCCAAAGTCGAGTGATGTCATTATCAGATAACGAAGGTGTATAAACTGCTACATCACCAAGAATTGTAGAACCCTGTAAAATATAAAGATTTGCAGAATTTTTCTGACCTCTCATAACCATCAAGCTACATTTACTGACACTTACAGCTCCACCTTCACCAGTGAACTTGTACCCTTTTGAAGTAAAGAGTATTCAAAGAGATCAAACTTCTCTTTAAATCAGGAATATGCCTCACATCAGAAAGTGTTCTAACAACTCCATCATTACTGTACCAGAAGACGTTGAATCATATGTTGAAAATCAGTCTCTATTAAAACACATATGAAATGAACATTCTGAATCAAAAATCCAATCATCAGATTTTAAATTGTTGTTAGAAGCAACTAGGAGTTTCGGAGCTTTCAGGTTGTTTTCCTTTTTGTTATGCATGAGTTCTCTTGTTCTTATTTTGTAACTTGGAAATGATATGACCTTTCTTCTTACAATAATGGCAAGTTTTATTTTTATTTCTATATTTTAATCGATTTCTCTGATCGCCGTCATTTTTCTTCCTCTAAAATTTGAATATGAGGGAGGTAGAGAACACAAAAAATTTACAACTCTTTAAAACCAACTAAATGGTTGTCTAATGATGATCCTTGATCCATATGATAAGAAAATAATTTCTGCTTTAAATGCAATTTTGTAGTTAAGGTTTATGTCATGCAAATTTGTTACCTTAGCCATAAACCAACACCAGTTTTCTCTTTCAAAACATCTTGCAAAATCCATTTAGCAATTTAGCATTTTAGCTTGCCATAATGAAAATCTAGTATTGGCCAAAAGCCATACATGATGTTTCATAGTTGCCATAACAAAATATCTCAACCAAACGAAACACTAAAAATGAGATTACAATGGAGCATACTCAGCACTCACAAAAATCCTCAATACACCCAAATATTGAACTTGCCAAAATTAATTTCTAAATACAATTAAAAATTAATATAAAATAATTTAGAAATTCTATTTAATATTGTTGTATATATATTTTAGAGTGAAATGTGTGCATGTAAATTTATACTGAGTAGATGGGGTGAGATAAAAATTTCCCCATGTGGGAAATAAAGAGGCACAACAAAAGGTATTTTCAATTATTTTTTTTTCAAAATTCAAGAGTATTTTTTAAACAAGATCTATTCAAATTTAACAACAAAAATATTTTTGACATATTTATTATAAAACATGGAAACTTTTCAAAATACAAGAGCATTGTTGACACAAACCAATAGTCGAGCATATTTATATATATGAGAATTTAGCCTATTATTTTATTACACAACGAAGAATGGTTTTATTAAAGCATATTTTATCCATTAAGATTTTTCTAAAAATAATTTTTGATCCCACAAAGTCACTCAAGCTCCTTTACTAAACCACTTTAATTTCTTTTTCAAATGTGCTTAATTACATAAAAATATATTTTGTAAAAAAGTAAAAACACTAGAATTACCGACCATGCCTGATTTTTAAAAAATAATAATAAAAAATAAAAACTACGCCTGGAAAAGATGAGAGATAAGCAGAAAGCATTTCTTGTTGTAAGAGTATAAAATGTTGTGTATAAATAAATACAAATACATACAACAATCGCTAGAACTAAAACGTATACATACACGGTTTGTGAATCGGCCTTTTTCTCGTATTAACTTAAACTAAGTTGGTACTTTGGTTTCTTATCAGATGTGAACAAACCAAAATGTTTTTCCATTTCAAGAGATTTCAAATTTTCATCAAACATACCAAACAAATACGTTTCAATCGCTCGTCTTGGCCTTCTCGGCGTCCCACCTCGAACAAAGCTAATCAAATTTCTATAGTACATACCTGCATTCTCAAGTGTAGCACCCGTGCCTCCACCTGATGGCCAACCACTCTCCGTTATTACAATCGACACTCCGCCTCCACCTGACTTCTCAAGCGCTACGTAAAGAGCATCAACCATTGATTCAAAAAGGCTGTTGTACTCGAAATTTCCATCTCGTATTGCAAGAAGCGGTGATTGCATGAACAAAGCATAATCAAGGCTGATCGTTCGAGCGATATCGGTATAAGTGAAGTAGGGATAAACATTAGCAAGAAGTGGTGAACCATTCTTAACTAGAAAGCCAACAATTGGTTCTATAAATCCACCAGCCTCTGAGCTGAATGAGCCATTAGATGGAGGAAAGGAGGAGTTGGACAACAAGCTGATGGATATAACTGTGGAAACCTTTATTTGATCACGTAAATTGGCTGCGGAAATTGCACTGTAGACGCTCCTCATGGCTGGTAAAACGTATTGAGCAACAGGATCGGATGGCTTCACTTCCTTCCCAATGGCAATGTATAGAAACTTGACATGTGGCACGTAGGCTACGATGTTCCTTTCGACCCAGTTTGTTGCAGAAGAAAGATTAGCCATATGTTCGAGGTCGGAATTCGGGATGCCTACAATGACTTCGATATTGGATCCTTGAAGAGCATTTAATATAGCTATGTCAGGATTATAGATCCTCATCTTGTGAATGCTGTTGGCTTTGTAAAGTTGTACTACTTCTCTGGGATCAGGTAAATTGTTGCCAGAGTTTGAATAGCAAACACCAATGAATTCTGGTATTGCAATGGCAACCATATGAGTGTGCAAATAGAAGTAACGTCGATAAATTTGCAAGGCTGAAAACACAGCTTCGAGCAGCATAAAATAGTAAAGTGTTCCTAATTGTGTTTTTTATTTAATATTATATCTGTGGATGTCTAAGCCAACTTGTGAACTCTTTTTTATTAGATAACATATCATCCTATTACATTTTGTTGACGGAAAATAGATAGACAATAATTAAACTCATTCACACCTAGTTTCGAGGTCCATTTAACAAAATATTCTAGAGAAAAAAAAATGAAACACAAGGTTTGAAGTAGATACGTTAGAAACAATAAACTACAATAGATTTGTATAATGGTAAAGAGTATCGAACTAAAACATTATTGGTCAATCCATAGTAATCCCTAAGAAATCAATATCCTATGAGAATGTTTCTCGTTATTACTGAACATTTACAAATGATATTTTACAACCGGCCTCTAAGCAATAACTGAACTATTCTAATCATTCATTTTTAATTATTTATTTCTAACTACCAAAAATAACTATTCATTTTTTATGATACATTTATAATCATTTATTTTTAATCCCTTATTTCTAAAGTCTCAAAATAATTATTTATTTTTAACTATATACAAACGAGTTATTGACTACAATTCATCTGCATAAAGCATCATCTATCCAAATTATTAATGGCAGCCACTCACAAATAACTATATCGAAACTAACCATTATTAAAAATGAAATTTCTAATAACTTTAAATAACCATTCATTTATAATCATTCCCGAGCATCGCACATCAAAACAAACGTTTTCCACTAATTTTTGTATGGGTTAAGCAGAGAACCAAATGTTATGGTGTCATAAGTTGTCCTGGTCTTATAAAAGTAATGAATAGAAAGGCATAGACAAAAAAGGAGAAAACAGAGAGTAGAAAGAAGGGATGCGAAAGATAACCTGTTGGGCGGGGGCCACCGCATTGAGGAAGTCGAAGAAAGCTTCCAATGGTTGAGGAAGATCCAAACGGTAAAAGAGCATCCATGGGAGGATCTCCATCTTCAATCGCCATCGCCATGTTTCCCCACTTGGATCCTGCTTCACCACAACACGAGAATGATTAAAAAAACCCTAGAACGCAATTCATGAAAAAGGGGTTTTCAATCGAAAAGTACAGTACCGAATAAATGGATGAAAGAAGGAGATGGGAGAAGGAGAAGAGAAAGGGAGCAGATGATGGAGAGGATTGAAGTAGCCATGAGACGCAAACCCTAAAAATGAATCATGGAAGAGTCAGAGATAGAAATTAAATTGGAAAGCATTGAATGTTGACTCTCTCTTTGGAAGCCATCAAGTGTTTCAACCAATTCTGCTTAGCTATCTGTCAAACAAATTGATTATTGGTTAAATGTGTGTTATAGCCGTTGTAAGTGCTTATTAACATTGGGTGAGAAGTATTCAATGTTCGTTCTTATTTTTCTGTTTAAAAGGGCGAATTAATGAATTCAAGTTCGGCTGTTCCTTTTTTATCATTGTTCTGTCTTCCTCATCTTGCACTTGATATCTAATGTAAGTACTTCCAAGTGATGTTAGGAATATCCTTCTACTTGGATTTATACGCTTGCTTCCGTTTTGTACACACCTTCGTCATCCAGTTCTCTTGTTTGTTTTTAGTATATTATCCCCGACTTCTCAAATCCTCCTCAACAAACCATCAAATCTTTTATCTAATCATTTCAAATTCCATCTAATTTTACTTCAAAAAAAAATCCATCTAATTTTTAATTTTTTTTAACTTAACTTAATATAATAATTATAAACAAAAAAAAAATTGATATAAAATAAACTTCTCATACATCAATCCCTAAATAAATCTCTTTCAATGTCTCATCTGCAAAATATCAATAGCCAAACAAATATTTTACACTTCCAAATCATTTACTTCTTCATTCTCTTCCAGTTTCCTCTCTTTAACTCCAAAATTCAACCACCTTTCGAAAATGACGTGTATTGAACTAACAAAGGAGAGAAAATATGGAATAATTTGTCATCTACTCAAATGGGTACTTTTTTCATGCGAATACAACATAAAATAAAATTGGCACATCTGAAAATGATTTTTGAAATGTTTTTTGAATAGCCTTCCCTCAAATTTGTTTCAATAGATCAAAAAGCCCAAACTTAAAAGATATGTAAGAAAAATTATGAGCATGTAAAAGCTTGGTAAAAACATATGCAAGCAAATTGGTATTAGCTTTAAAAAAAAAACAATTAAACCTTTTCGCCAATGAAGTAACAATCAATTTATATTTGTTTAATTATTCATCAAAGATTGGATTATTGGCAAGATAGACACTTGTTTGGTTATCGCACAATAACAATACTTTACAAAATTGGAACGATGCTGACAAAATATAATCAATCTTTTTTTTTTCTCCTTATCCTTGATCAAGTTCACATTTCAAATTAATTTCAAAATCAAAATTGAAAACATCAAGCATAAAAGTATAGATAAATAAACTTAAACTTTCCAGCAACAAACAATTATCAATAAAACAAGTTTAATAGAAGGGAAACTAAGACATATTTATATTGGTTCATTCAAAGTGAACTATGTTCAGTTCTCTGCTACTGTTGCACGGCCTTTCACTAAAATATCAAGAAAAAAGATACAAGAGTTTTACAATACTTAAATGACTTCTCAACTTTTTCTTAACGAAAAGACGACTCGCGAATCGATCCACACAATTATTCTCAAACTCTTCAGTAGAAGAAACCCCACTCTTACAAAAAAAAAAAAAAAAAACAACCCAAGAAAAAAATAAAAGAATTTACTTCTTGTTTCTTCTTTTGTGTGCGCAAAAAAAAACTAATTGCAATTTTTTTTCTTATTGTCAATCACGCCCACTTAAATTACGGGTGCAATTTTCCTTCTCAATTCTACTCTCAACATTTTGAGAAATAGGGCAAGAAATAATAAGGAAATAATGACTCTAAATAGGCTCATTCATTTTGTCTTCACACATTAACAATCTCCTACTTGAAGATGAAATAATGAACAAGTCTCTTCTACAACGGTAGCAACTTCTATGTATTCATAGAGAAGTCCAGAAGTCCAACTGAAATTGTACACAATAGAAACAATCATGGTAAATATATCGACTGTATTTCGACTTCTTGAAACCTTTTCAAATATCAACAATGTTAGAGACGGTGTCCTAGTTATAAAATAACACATTTAATATACTTTCAATTATTAATAAGGAGTTCTTAATTATTATTTATTGCATATTTAATTATAAAACATCATTCATCCCTAATACATTAATTGGATTAATGACGTTAAGCTCTTGGTTATAGTATGAATACTTAGACAAGTATGTGAAATACACAAGTTGATCTAGTTCCAAGTGAATAACCTAAACTCATTTATAGTATATGGACTAAGGTTTGGCGCCTTGGTACAACCTGCTTTGCAATGGTTACAGATAACACGATCATGGTTGTTCATGTAGAGACATGTCAGTAATATTAGATCTTATGCAAAAATAGTTAGTCCATAAGATTGAATCAGAAATATTAGATCTGTCTAGTAATTTCATTAAAAACTAGATCAAATATTTCACTATTAAAAATAGATATTGAGAGAACATCGATCCAGCGATCTCTATTAAGAACTTACATCCTGAGATCCTAGTGGGGCTATGTGTTTGCAATTTGAGTTGATCTATTTTTATGTGTATTCACTAATGTTAATAACAAAGCAAGTTTCCCGAAAGGGATAGGACTATAATCTTAATCAATATTTGACCTATTCTGCGATAGTACTTACTAAGAGAGATTAGCACGTTCAAAAAGAAGCTGGATAACTTTGTTAGAGGTGTGACTATAGAGAAGGAAAATAAATCACACAAATTATGAGAGAGTTTTCTATTTGAGAAATGAGTTACCCAGTGGAGAGGAGAGTGTGATGAGAATGATAACCTCTCATACTTCTTATTTATAGTAGAGGTAGTATTCAAACAAGAATAATATCTTTTAGTATCTAATATTAAAAGATATTAACGAAATCTATTTTAATATTTATCTAATTAATATTCTTAATATATTTTCATTAAACGAATTGTCTAATATATTTACCCAATAAACATTAATTCAATTAACAATCCAATGTATTAATTAATTCTTTTTAATTAATTTTTATCGATTAATATTAATTCAATTAATATGTCTGATAGATATTAATTCAATTAATATGTCCAATATATTAATTCTCTTTAATTAATATATCTAATATATTAAGTAATTTTTGTTAGTTAATATTTATCCAATAAATATTAATTCAATTAATATATACATTATATTAATTAATCATCTTTTTTCATAACACTCTAATAATTATTTACACAATTAATTTATCCAATAAATTAATAATTTCTCATTTAATAAATAATTATTCAATAGTTATTTATACAATTAATTTATCCAATGAATTAATTATTTCTCTCAATAAATCATTATTGAGTAACTATTTATTCAATTAATATGTCCAACATATTAATTAATTTCTCTTACTAAATATTTATTTATAATTAATTTACCAAATAAATTAATTATTCCACATTAATATTTGGCTGATATATTAATAACCAATTTTAATAAATTAAAATTAAGCTCATATTAATTATGTCCAACATAATTTATCTGTGAATTTAAACTCTTTAAATTCACTCTCTAATAAAATATTGTGCCAACAAGTATGAGTTATTTCGGGGACTGGTGCTACAACGACTTGAGATCCAATCCCTATTCATTAACAACAAGCTTATTCCACTGAAGGCTTGTGCTAAACTCAATCGCACTATATGACAATTTATATCTACGAATATAATCGATCATCTGCCATGTGATCCTTCATGAGCTTATTCGTAATCCACGGCTGGGACAAGAGATTTGTTCTACCTCTGTGGTTACATCTTTCTTCTTAAGTGTCACTTATTGCTTTAATGAACAAGCTATTTACAGTTCCACTATTATCCAATATCTTCTTAGGCTAATGAAGGGCGGGTACCCATTGTTCAAGCTTCAGAATCAGTTCTTAAGGGAATAACTCTATATCTTTCTCAATAATAACGAATACATGAATTTCTTCTTGTAACGTTGTGTTTCCAGCCCACTCACTACGGAAAATCCCCCAATGTGGGAGGTTTATTGACTCAACGTTGTTCGGCTGGCCTCATCTATGCACATCAATGGACGCTTTCATAAAGTAGGATTTCACAATACACTCAGAATTAAGATCACATCGACATACTATCATCCTTAGAGAAGTAGTTGATGCAAGTCTATAAAGAAATTACTAGCTAGCTTGATCATCAATCTTCTTGTCCCTTCTTATGAAAAAACTTCATTTTCCATTGACACCCGCACTCACATGTCTTCACGTTTTGCAATACTGTCAAAGTGGGTTGTACCAACAGTGCCACCAAGACTTAGGCGTCCTTGCCTTAGTCCATATATTGTAGATATTTTAAGTTATTAACTTGGAACTAGATCCACTTGTGTGTCCTACATACATGTCTAAGTTTACATCCAAATAACCATGGGTAATATCACAATTAATCTAATTAATGTAATAAGACTGATGATGTTTAAATATTAAATGAGCAATGTAATGAAAATAATAACTTTTATTAATAACCGAAATATAACATTAAATATATTACATTAAATGCTTTGTTCTTTAATTACAAAGTACTGGGCCTTTGGGGCACAGCCCTAAACAAAATTAACTGAATAAAATTTATAATCTGGAAAAATAATAAACATGATTCTTGATGTTGGTCGACAAGAAGCTTGTTCTAATGAAGAATGGTCATCTTGAACTTGTAGCCTATGCAACATGAAATATTTTTGAGATACACGTTCATTGACATGGAGCCAATGAAAAGACTGAGTATATATATTGTAGACCATCTCGAATGTCTCGACCAAAAAGCCTAAGAGCATGGGCATAACTTATGATAAGATGGAGTCATTACATTAGCTGTTTGGGTAGTTTTTGAGTCAAGGAAAGTGTAGTGCCTTGGATAAAATTGATAATGTGAAAGTGAAGACGGGGACGTCTATTTGGGAGAATGTTCTCTAGATGACGATGCATTTTAATACTGTATAAACAAATAAGGCTATGACAAACAAGTTAAGTAATGAGACTTTTATTTTGAAAACTCTACTCTTTTAAATGAACTAGGAGATTGAGACAAATATTGTCTTCAAGAAGTTTAGTTCAGGAGGTTCGAGCTCGTGAACAAAGCGTGGTTGTTGGACCTCAAAGGCTATAAGAAGATAAGTTTGAATAAACGTAGTGTCAATGTAAAAAATAGTCAAAGGTCGAGAAGGATGGAAAGTGTGTACATTGTAAGAAACTTGGCTATTGGAAAAGAAATTGACAAGGAAGGTAAATTGAATTTAACTATACTTGAGTCTAGTTTAGTGGTAGAATATTCTAACTTTGGGATAGTTAATTTATGAGCCATGTCACATTCTTCATTTAATGGAAGCGATTATTGGGAGTAGTTAGACAGTAGAAAGATAGTCCTAAAGGTTAGAACTAGAGAAGTTATTTCAGACATAGTAGTTAGAAACAACAATGAGTAATAATAGAACAAACGACAATGAATTCTGTTATGACGTAAAATATGGCCCGGAAGTCTCGGAAGAGATCGGGACCCGAACAAAGGACCAAAGGACCAAAGCCGACCCCCCGGGGGTCGGCCAACGCCATTGCCGACCCCCCGGGG
>JBBMEG010000009.1:4856727-4869980 GCA_037832605.1 Cyclanthera cordifolia | reverse complement strand
ATTTAAGGGACATTTGATTGTATCATTAGTGTGTGTGACAATAAAGAAAATAATTTTCCCTTTCATTATTTTCCACAAGATTTGATGGTCAAATCCCACCCAGTTAGGAAAGTCGTCTACCTCGACGCAGTGGGAGGATTAGAAAAAATCTGGTTTCGTATATAGTTGTCTTGGAGACACCAAACGTTATCCAGGATAATGTTGAAGATCATTTGTCTTTTGGAAAGGCTATAAGGATATTGACCGCGAAGAATGGATAAAAGCTATGAACCTTGAAATGCAGTCGATGTACTCAAATTCAGTCTGGTTACTTGTAGATGCACCAAAGGATATTAGGCCTAGTGGGTGCAAATGAATCTACAAGAGAAAAAGGGGTGTAGATGGGAAGGTGTAAAACTTCAAGGCTAGACTTGTAGCAAAGGGCTTTACTCAAAGAGAAGAAGTGGATTATGAAGAAACCTTCTACCCTGTTGCTATGTGAAAGTCTATTAGCATCCTCTTATCTATTGGCTTATATTATGATTATGAGATATGACAAATGAATGTCAAGACTGCTTTTTTGAATGGCAATCTTGAAGAGGAGATATACATGAACCAACTAGAAGGGTTTGTATCCAAGGGATAAGAGCAAAAGGCTTGCAAACTTGTTAAATCCATTTATGGCTTTGAGCAGAACGTTGATGAACCTTGTGTTTACAAGAAAATCATTAACAATAAAGTAACATTTATATTGTTATATGTAGATGAAATCTTACTCATTGGGAATGATGTAAGAATGTTGACTGAAATCAAGCAATGACTTGCTAACCAATTCCAAATGAAGGATTTGGGTATGGTTAAGAATATACTCAAGTATCTTAGGAGAACGAGAAATTATATGCTTGTGTACGATCCTAAGGATTTAATCTTTATTGGGTACATAGACTGTGATTTTCAAAATAATAAGTACTCTAGGAGATCCACATCAGAATAGTGTTCACCCTCAATGGCGTAAATATAGTTTAGAGAAGCATCAAACAAGGATGCATTATAGGTTCCACTATGGAAGCTGAGTACGTGGCTGCTTGTGAAGCAGTAAAAGAGGCAATATGGTTAAGAAACTTCCTAGCAGATTTGGAAGTAGTTCGATGAATGAATAAGCCAATCACTTTATATTATGATAACAACGGGGCTGTGGCTAATTCCATGGAACCTAGAAGCCATAAAAAAGGGAAGCATATAGAGAGAAAATATCACCTCATAAGAGAGATAGTGCATTGGAGTGAAATGACTGTCACCAAAATTGATTCGACTGACAATGTTGCTGATTTTTTTACAAAGGCTCTCCCAGCTATAGTGTTCGAGGGTCACCTAAGAAGTATGGGTCTATGGGAGATTGTTGGGGGTTGTGTCCTAAAGGCCTAGGTAGGTTGTATATTTAAAAACGAGCATTTAATGTTAAATATTTAATGTGATTCTCAGTTATTAATAAAAAGTTATTATTTTTCATAAATTTTCGCATTTAATATTCAAAGAGTCATTTAACTTTATGACATTAATTTGATTAATGTCGATAAACCCTTGGTTATTAATATGAACACTTGGACAAGTATGTGGAACATACAAGTGGATCTAGCTAAATTGTTTATAGTATATGGACTAAGGCTAGGCTGTCTAAGTCTTGGTAACACTGTGGGTGCGACCCTATTTCTAATAGTTGCAAACGACCTGATTCTAATTGTTCATGCGGAGACATGTAAGTGGGGGCGCCTGTGAAAAAATGAGTTTTTGCATATGACTATACCAGTAGTTTTATGATCAAGCTAGCAATTTCGTTATAGACTTGTATCAACTACTTCGCTAAGGATAATTGAATGTCGATGTGATTTTAATACTAAGTGGGTTGTGAACTCCTGCTTTATGAAAGCGCCATTTAATGTGCATGGATGAGACCAGTCAAATAACACTAGGTTCATAAGCCTCCCACGTTGATGATTATTGTAGTGAGTGGTTAGAAACGCAACGTCACAAAAAGGAATTCACACCTTCCTTAATATTGTGGAAGATGTAGAGTTGTTCCCTTAAGAACTGATTCTAGGACTTGAAAAAGAGTACGCGCCTCTCATTGGCCAAAGAGAACATTGGTTTATAGTATGACTATAAACAACTTGTTCATTAGAGGAATCACTGGCATTTAGGGTGAAAGATAAAATCCCAATGGTAGAATAAATTTCTTGTCAGTTGTGAATTACGAACAAGCTTATGAAGGATCATATGACAGATGATCGATTATATCCGTGGACGTTAACTTGTCCAATAGTGACAGAGAGTTCAACACAGACCTTAAGTGGAATAAGCACGATTATATCCGTGGACGTTAACTTGTCTTATAGTTAATTAACGAGCAAGGATTGGATTAATCTAAAGTTATTAATTAGATTAATTAATGTGAAATTTTTGTTATTCACACGCTTCTGCCACATTTAAATGCATGCTCCTATCCCATAATTCCCAACATATATGGACTAAGGCAAAGTCGCCTATGTTCTTGTGACACTTGAACAAGTATGTTGACATTCCTTGGGCGGCTCTAGAGATGAACTATCTTCTATTTTGTTCTTATTTATTTTACATCACAATTGTTTTGTTGTTTTGTTTTTTTTTTCGTAAGAAGTAACCAAGTGTATTCTTGGATATACTTTTCTAGAAATCTCTTGTTTTTGTTTTGGATTAAAAAAACAAAGATAAAGAATGGTGGATGAAGAGGTAATGCAAGGGGAAGGAGTAATAATCGTGCAAACATCATGTAACTAAGAAAGATGGAAAGAGTGCATAAAGATAGAGATGCTGGAGTTAAACTCAAAATTCCACCATTTAGTTGAACGACAAATTTTGAGGCATACTTGCAATAGGAAAGAAAGATAGAACATGTGTTTAATTGTAACATATATAGTGAGAACTAGAAGATGAAGCTTGTCGTAGTTGAATTCACAAATCTTGCCAGTGAATGGTATCAACATCTCAAATCTGAAAAAAGAAGAAAAGATGAGGATCTGATAGAGATGTGGGAAGAGCTTAAAGAAGTAACAAGAAAGAGGTATGTTCTAAAATATTACGATAGAGATTTGAAAACTAAATTACAATCGTTGAGGCATGGAACAAAAAATGTTGCTGAATATTATCAAAAGATGGAGTCCTTGATGGAAAGGGCAAAAATTCATGAAAAAGAGGAAGACACCACGTCGAGGTTTCTTAGAGGTTTGAATCGAGAAATTTCTCATCTAGTTGATAGGTATCCACATCTTTACTTTGAAAATATATATCATTATGCTTTAAAAATTAAAGCTCAATTGAAGGAAGAAAATGAACATTCTAAAAGGTATTATTCTAAAGCTGATACTTTTTCAAATTCTAATACTTGGAGCAAGGATAGTTTTGTGCATATTAATGTAACCAAAAAAGATATTTGTGTGTTGGAGATTGTTGGAATACTCACCTTGTGGAAAATGTCCCACATTGGTAAGGTGGATGTTCTTCAACATATATAAAAGATAGAGTGGGCTACTCCTCTCATTATCAATTGGTTTTGAGATGGATGCCCACATTTTCTAACATGGTATCAGAGCTCCAGGTTATAAGACCCCCAAATATTCCGAGGACTCAAACCTAAGCGGGCAATTCGGATCTAGTCCAAGATGACTTTCCCTAAATAGCGTCATCTTGAGGGGGCATGTTGGAGATTTTTGGAATACTCACCTTGTGGCAAATGTCCCACATTGATAAGGTGGAGGTTCTTCAACATATATATAAGATACAGTGGGCTACTCCTCTCATGCCAATTGGTTTTGAGATGGATGCCCACACTTTCTAACATTGTGGCTGCCAAAAGAGTAGAGGTTGAGAGCTTTAGTACTAAAAAGAATGAATTTTCCAAGGAGTTAAGAGAGAAGCCTAGTTCTGTTCAATGTTGGAAATGCAAAGGTTGTAAGGACAAGCAAAGAATATGTCAATAAATGAGTTACAAGATGCTTGGTTAAAGGAATCTTCTACCGTGTTGTAATTTATAATGGAAGTTTCACAAATGTTGTGAGTAGCTTTCTTGTTAAAAGACTCCAACTTAGTACTCGTCCACACTAAAAACATACAAGCTTCAATGGTTGACCCAAAAAAAAGAAAAAGAAGAACTTTAAGGTAATCTCTCAAGCTTTCATTCCATTTACTTTAGGAAGATATAAAGATGAAATTCTTTGTGATGTTGTGTCTATGCATACAGGGATATTTATTTAGGACGAACTTGGCAATATGATAGAGAGGTCACATTTTATGGATTGAGAAATAAGTATACTTTTACTTTTAGTGAAAATAAATTTACATTACTTCCATTATCATATGAAGTACATTGTGATTGTTTGAAATTAGAGAAGAAAAGAAAAGAATTTGAGGAACAAGGGTCGAGAGAAGAAAGTAAGGTGAGAGAAAAGAGTCAGGAAAGAGAGCAAAGTGAGGGGAAAAATTGAGTGAAAACAAAGAGAGAAAAAGAGTGATTTTGAGGGAAAAAAAAAGAGTTTGGTTACACAATAAGGGAAAATGACGAATGTGTTAGCTCAAGAACCTAAATTTTTACTTACGTTCAAATGATGTGTTTGGCCAATGAGCCAAAATATGATGATATTTTACCAAGTATTTTTAAGTCTCTTTTGTAGGAATTTAGTGACATGTTTCCACATGAAGATAAACATACGTGATTACCCTTGTCTAAGAGGACTTGAACACCAAATTGACTTTATTCTCAGAGAAACTCTTCCAAACATGGCTTATTATACGAGACCAATGAGATTCAAAGAGAAGTGGAAGAACACATGAATAAAGGTTATGTTAGAGAAAATACGAGTCCTTGCTCCATTCAAATGATTTTAGTACCTAAGAAAGATGGCACTTGGAGGATGTATGTTGATTGTCGAGCCATTAACAAGATAACGATAAAGTATCAACATCTTATTCCTAGATTAGATGATATATTAGATGAATAACATGGTGCAAACATTTTTTTCAAAAATTGATCTTAAGAGTGGTTAACATCAAATTAGAATGCATGCAGAAGTTGAGTGAAAATAGTTTTTAATTCAAAGTTCGAACTTTATGATTGGCGTGTTAGATATTTGGACTTACTAATGCACCAAGTACTTTTATGCAACTAATGAGTCATGTTTGGAGAGAATATATTGGGAAACTTTCTATGGTAGGCTTTGATGATATCTTTGTTTACTCAAAAAGCTTAATTGATGATGTTTTGCATGTTAAGACAGTTTTACTTAAACTTAGAGAAGGGAAGTTTTATGCCAACTTCAAAAAGTATTGTTTTTTTCTAGACCAAGTTAAATATCTATGATTCATTGTTTGAAAGAATGGAGTGCAATTGAATAAGAAAATGTAAAGTCTATTCAAGAATGGCCCACACCTACAAATGTAACCAAGGTAAGATCGTTGCGTGGTTTGGCTAGTTTCTATAGAAGGTTTATTAAGGATTTTAGTAGCATAGCTTCACTAATAAATGAACTTGTTTAAAGGAATGTGACATTTGAATGGAAAGAAAAGCAAAAGAATGCATTCAATGAACTTAACGATAAATTAACCAATGTGCCTTGTCTTACTCTACAAAACTTCGATAAATTTTTTAGATTTAATGTGATGCAAGTGGGATATGTATAGAAGTTGGTTCGATGCAGGAAAAAAGGCCGATCGTTTTCTTTAATGAAAAGCTAAATGGAGTGTACAACTCAAATACCTGCCTTATGACAAAGAATTACATGCGTTTGTAAGGGCTTTGCAAGTTTGGCGACATTACTTGTGGCCAAAAGTTTTATTATCCACACGGATCATGAACGCTTGAAGCATCTTAAGAGCCAAAAAAAGATCAATAGAAGATATGCTAAGTGGGTGGAATTCATCAAGACATTTTTCTTATGTCATTCATCATAAAAAGGTAAGAAAAATGTGGTGGTTGATGCATTATCAAGAAGGTGAGTTATTTTTTTTAATTCACTTAGTGCAAAATTATTGTTTTAAACACATGAGTTAGTTGTACAAAGTTGAGAAATATGAATTTCATGATGTGTATATGCAATACGTAGGAGGAAACAATGTTCATGATTATATTGTATTTGATGGCATGTATTTTAAGAAAATAAAACTTTGTGTTCCAAAGTTTCAATTAGAGAGTTACTTGTAATAAAAGCTCGCGAGGGAGGACTTATGCGACATTTTGGAGAGTAAACATATAACATACCGAGTGAATATTTTTATTGGTTGAAAATGACGAAGAACTAGAACAAAGTGTGTAAACAATGTTTTAAATGTAATGAGGCTATGTCTAAGACACAACTACATGGTCTTTACATATCTTTAGATGTTCATAGTGAACCGTGGGTTGACATTAGAATGGATTTTGTGTAAGGATTGCCAAAGAATATAAGACATCATGATAACATTTTTGTTGTTGTTGATAGGTTTACTAAGGTGACACATTTCATTCCATGTAACAAAATAGATGATGCTACTAACATAGCTAATCTTTCCTTTAGATAAGTAGTTAGATTGCATGACATTTCCAAAACAATCGTTAGTGATAGAGATGTTATGTTTTAAGTCATTTTCGCAAAGTCTTACAGGAAAAGTTGGGTACCAAGCTTTTATTTTCTACAACATGTCACCCTCAAATTGATGGGCAAGCCAAGGTGGTAAATATAACGCTCAGAGCATTACTTAGATCATTCATTTCTAAAAATCTTAATGCATGGGAAGAGACTCTACCATTTGTGGAATTTGCATACAATAGAGCAATACATAGTATCATACATTGTTCACCTATCGAGATTGTATATGGTTGTATTCCTTTAACTCGACTAGATTTATCACCATTACCACCTTATATGATTACTAGTGATGCTGCATCTTTTAAGGCCGAATACATTGAAAATGACACAAAGAAATTAAGAAATGATTAAAAGAAAAACCAAAAGCTAATCACTAGAAGAATTAAGGAGAAAACAATTGATTTTTAAACAAGGTGATAAGGTGTTGGTTCATCTACGAAAAGAGAGGTTTCAGATCAAAGAAAATTTAAACTACAATCAAGGGGGATGGTCTTTTTCAAGTACTTGAACGGGTCATTGACAATGCATAAATGCTAAATCTTCGAGGTGAGTACAATGTAAGTTGAACTTTTAATGTTACTTATTTAACTCCTTTTCACTAAGGAAATGAAGATCTTCATTTGGGATCATATCCTGTTAAAGAAAGGGGGGATGATAAGGATCCAACCACCAATCTATTGAATGTACCGAAATGACCAATTACGAGGAGCAAGGTAAAGAAGACTCAAAAGGCTAATACATCACATCTTCAAAAGCTTGCTAATGCAAAAGAATAGACAAAGATTTTTTAGCCAAAATTTATTTCTAACATTCACACAAAATGCCAAAATGAGAATGAAATGAAGATGACCTGAGAAAATTCATACAGGAGAAATATTGCATGAAGGAAGGAAATACATGATATAAATCAAGTAAAGATATCTACACATTGTAAAGAGTTATAACTTTGTAAAGTTGAGAGGTCACCCATTCATCCAAAAGACACGATGAATCATGAAATCCAGAATCATTCTCATAAGTCATGAGTTATATACCAATTTAAATTCATGTATTAAAGTGATAGGGTTGAAATAGGTCAATGGTGAATAGTTGTGTTCTTTATCGATGACTATTCAATTAGTATATATAGGATTGTTATTTTTGTAAAATGTAACATAATTGGAATATCAAAACTTGTGTGTTTTCATTCTCATTTATTGTTGTCTTTCTTTCAAATCTTGCTTTTGGTTTGAAGCTAAACCAATTCACTGGATTAGTCTTGATCAAGCTAATTCTAAAGTGAATTGTTTTAGAATCTAAGAGAGATAATCATAAATTCTAAGTGTGATATAAGATTCATTGACCATTCTAACATAACTCTTGCCTGAGATTAATTTTTGTTGAGAATTGTGGGTAGGAGCATGTAATTAACGCAGCAGAAGCGTGTGTGTAATCAAAAAAACTTTAACAATAATTAATCAAATTAATTATTAGTTAAGTAAATCTACATGCAACCGCTAGGTGATTAATTGTTGTTACAAAAACATAAAGACTTACATTGGATGACAAGTCTGAATTAGTCTGGTGGGTCTTTATGTTGAGAAAATCACGAACAAATCCTTAAAACTTTTCTTGATTGAATCCTCCAATCTTCCAAGCTATATCTGCAATGTTGCTCTGAGTGCTTGTGGGAGGTCTTTAAAGAAGAGAGCTGGGATAACTTTGTTAGAGGTCTACCTATGAAAGGGGAATCAAGAACACTCAACTTTTGAGAGTGTTCTCTGTTTGAGAAATTAGTTTTTCTGGAGAGAGTGGGATAAAAATGAAGATCTCTCAAACCTTTTATTTGAAGCAGAGGAATGAATATTTAAATTAGAAAAAATAAAATATAGAAATTCAAAATTAATCCATTCCATATAGAGTGGAATGAATTTTCTTTACCCAAATAAAGGGAGAGATTTTTTAATTTGACCAATATATCTCATATATTGTTTTATTTATTTTTAATTGATATTTATGCAATAAATGTCAATTCCATAATAAATCAAAATAATTATTAAACAAATAAATTCCTATAATTAATATATTCAATATATTAATTCTCTATTTTAATAATTATCCAATAATTATTAGTTCAATTAATATGTCCAATATATTAGTTAGTATTCTTCATTTAATAATTATCCAATAATTATTAAATCAATTAATATGTCCAACATATTAATTAATATTCTCTATTTAATAATTATTCAATAATTATTAAATTAATTAATATGTTCAACATATTAATAATAATTCTCAAACTTAAAAGTTATCTAATAATTATTAAATTAATATGTTCAACATATTAATAATTGAGTTCTCTCGATAAATAATTATTCAATTACTTTTTTTTTAATTAGTTTATCCAATGAATTAACTTTTCCTTATTAAGATTTAGCCAATAAATATTAAATTAATGGACAAATGATAAATTTAGTCCTTATAGTTTGAAGAAAGTTAAAATTTAGTCCCTAGATTTAAAAATCTAGACTTTAGTCACTATTGTTTGGAGAAATCTACAATTCAGTCCCTATGATTTGAAAAATGAGAATTTAGTTTCTAAGGTTTGATAAAATCTTAAAAATAGTCTTTCCGTTCACAATTTTTGGTGAATAAAATGCGTAAAAGTTAGTTATTTATGTGTGAGTGAGTAATTTATTGAACAAAAAAAGTTTAATTTCATATATCAAAAGTTACATCTACGTACTTAATTCGCTTACAATGTACGAATAACATGAACTATTTTTTAGGTTTTATCAAATCATAGGAACTAAATACTAATTTTTTAAACGATAGGAACTAAATTCTATATTTCTCCCAACTATAAAAATTAAATTATATATTTTTCCAAACCATAGGAACTATGTAAAGACATGACCCAAACTATGAGTCCAAATTTAGGTATTTTATACTAATGCATGAGTTTTCAACACTTAGATGACGTGAGTATGTTCTTAAAAATAGAACAATCAAATAAAAGAATTAACTATCATTAAGTTCAAAAGCTCTCAAAACAGGTTATGGGTATCCAAGTAAAAATCCAAAACAGAACATCATTTAAGTACCAAAAGAAACACATATGCCCTGAAAATATGTTGAAGGAACATAAGGAAAATAAATAGTAAAGAGTGCAGCACTGCCCATGGTCAAATCCAACTCGATCATTCATCTTGATACAGACCTATTGTATCTGTGGAGTTCCAAAGTGGAAAGAATGAGTTCGTGAAAACTCAGCAAGGACCCCCAACTCGGAATCAGACATGAATATAACCAAAATACGATATCAACAATAACAACAAGAACATCATTCTCAACTATATACTAATCAAGGGTATATAGACCCAAGCTTCAGTAAATCATACATGTTAATCAATGTCTCCTTTGGGTCGGTGGTGTCAATGCACTCACCGTAACCGAGTCTTGTCCCCTATGGGACGACAGTGGCAATGCACGCACTAAATACAAGTCTTGTCCCTATCGGACGATGATGTCAATGCACTCACCATAACCGAGTCTTGTCCCCTATGGGACGGTGGTGTCAATGCACACATCCTAATTCGAGTATTGTTCCCTATGGGACGACGGTGTCAATGGAAGCACAAAAGTACTAGTGTTATCCCATATGGGATGGCAGTGCCAATGTACTCACAAAATCCCATCCTTTTCCACATGGGACGACCGTGATAATGCACGCACCAAAATACGAGTCTTGTCTCCTATCGGACGGTAGTGTCAATGCACTCACCAAATTCGAGCCTTATTCCCAATGGTGTGGCAGTGACAATGCACACACCAAAATAATACGATTCCACTGAATTACACATCAATTAGCTCCCTAATGGGACAACGGTGTAGGCTAGTTCGCTATCGAACATCCAGACCTATCACGCACCTTAAATATCTTGCAACGATTCAATAACATCAAATAAAACATCATATCCTATGAACATCACCAAGTATCAATACATCATCACAAACACATAACCGGATATAACCTATCGGTTTAGTTCTATCTCAATAATCATGAATAGGTCGGTCTTCAAAATAATATAACAACATCAAATAAGCAGCAATCCATATGAGCATCATCAAGTATCTATACATCATCACAATTTCAGATATTTAGATATTCATATATAGTTATATGTTCAATTTCATCACAGATAGCCAGTATCAAACCAAGCATCAACAAATCATACAAGCATCAAGCAATTAAGTAATCATCACACGAAATATCCTATTTTTTAACATTGATGTATTAAACTCCAAGATCTCGAGTTGAGAATATGTTTTCCTTACCTCAGCTTATTCCACTAGCGGGATCCTAAGCTCCGAGTCAACGATCAATAAAGGCTAGAACACGAACGGACCCTAATAAATTAATGGGTCAAAAATAGCACTTTATACTCTCAAAAATGGATTCAGGACGTCAAAATTAATAAAAAGCGTCTAACTTTGAAGAACGTGTTTTCGAGACTCGAGGCTTGGTCAACTTGGTTGACCGATCAAAGATAGTCAAACAGGTCAAGGTGGGTCAAGGGTTCATACATTTCAAGAACATGACTTAAGTTCAATTTACAAGGTCAAATAAACACTTAATTTTTATGGGTCAAGGAAAAGTTAACACTTTACAATTTAACAAAGATGAGTTCAACTTAGTTGACTAAGTCAACTCAATCAACTTCTTGTCCTACATTCCAACAATATAGTTTATAACAAGTTTCTAAGTTTTAACAATGGGTTTACTCATTACAACACCATACTTAACTTCAATAGAACAAATAGATTCGTTAATGGTTACCAACACTTTTCTTATTAATCAAAGGATTAGGTACAACAACCAAAGATAACCAACAATATAACAAAATCAACAAAGAGTCTCACCAACGAGGTGGAAACCAGTGAGAACAACGAATCTCACGTCAGCTTCCGTCGAGCTGAGCGATTCGCGACGGCTTGCGCGTGTAACCGAATCGATGGTGTTCACTAGCGATGACGACTTGAAATTTCAGCCATGAAGGAGCTTGGCCTTAGATGGGAGCTTGAAGAATATGAATAGTGGTTGGTGTGATTTTCTATACTGGAGAGAGAAAGTGATATGACTTGACATATTAGGTTAAAAGTAGAAAACGGGTAGTTTGTTTTGAGTAGATATGGAAAAATGAATTAAACAAAATAGGTGTTTGGAATGAGTTTAAACCTAACTTGGATAACTTCCTTGAAGCTTACTTTGACGAATATTTCACTCCAACAACGCATTCAAAATTTAATTAAATCCCAATCTCATTATTTCATCCATATTCAATTAAAATTAATTGAATTTAGGATGTTCATCCAATTTAATAATACCAAAAACTCTTAATAGTTTCTCAAATAATAAACTAGGATATAAAGAGCTTTGAAACCATTAACCTTCAAAATAAATCATTTAAATACTAGAATAACTCGAGTTGTTACAGACTAAACTCTAGATTTTTAAACCATAGGGACTAAACTTTAACTTTCTTTCAATTATAGGGACCAAATTTATAATTTACCCTAAATTAATATATCAAATATATTAATTAATTAATTTTAACAATTAAACTTAACACTTTTATTAATTATATCTTACATAATTAATCCACCAATTTGAACTCTTCAAATTCAAGATCTAATTAATAGTGAACCAACAATTATGAGGTAGCATAGGTTGAAAGCTACAACGACTCGGAATCATATTTGTATTCATTAACAACAAGCTTATTCCACTCAAGGCCTATGCTTATCTATCTTGCATTATAGGACAAGTTAGTGCGCACAAATATAACCAGTCATCAATCATATGATCCTTCACGAGCTTGTTCGCAATTCAAAGTTGGGTCTAAATGTTCGTTCTACCCCTGTGATTACATCTTGTTGGAGGTTGTGCCCTAAAGATCTAGTAGTTTGTATTCAAGAACAAGCATTTAATTTCAAGCTTTTAATGTTATTTTCAGTTATTAATAAAAGTTATTATTTTCATAAATTGTGAATTTAATATTCAAATGTCATTCAACCTTATCACATTAATTGGATTAATGTCGATATACCCTTGGTTTTTAATCTGAACACTTGGACAAATATGTAGAACATACAAGTGAATCTAGTTTTAAGTTTATAACCTAAATTGACTATAGAATATGAACCAAGGCTAGGGTGCCTAAGTCCTGGTAACACTGTAGATGCGCCCCGCTTGGCAAGAGTTGCAAACAACCTGATCCTAGTTGTTCATGTGGAGACATGTAAGTAAGGGTGCCTATGCAAAAAGAAGTTTTAATTTGCATATAACTGGACTATAAGTTTTATGATCGAGCTAGTAATTTTTTTATAGACTTGTATTAACTACTTCGCTAAGGATGATCGTATGTAGACTTTATGGGTTATGAACTTAATCTTGAATGGGTTGTGAACTCCTACTTTATGAAAGCGTACTTTGATGTGTATGTGTGAGACCAATTAAAAAATATTGGATCAAGCCTCCCACAGTTGGGATTGTCGTAGTGAGTAGCTGGGAACACAAGTCACAAGAAGGAATTCACACATTCCCTGATATTAAGGAAGATGTAGAGTTGTTCCCTT
>JBBMEG010000009.1:4766046-4844764 GCA_037832605.1 Cyclanthera cordifolia | reverse complement strand
CTGTTTTGCAGGCCTTTCGTCCTCTACTAAACAAATAGTACTGTGGATAGACCGTTGACCATTTTTCGGCATCAACAAATTCCTCCAAATCCAATACATACCTTTAGCATTTAAGGTTTGGATCATTTAACTTCAATAGGATTGAAAGGTTAGTAAAAAGTGGTTTTATAACTAGGTTAGAGATGAGCACTTCACTTGTATGTGAAACTTGCATAGAGGGCAAGATGACCAAAAGGCTTTTTACTACACAGGGCACTAGAGCCAAGCAACACATTCAGACTTGTGTGATGTAATGAATGTTAAAGGTCAAGGAGGATATGAATACTTTGTATCATTTATGGATGACTACTCAAGATATTAGTATATTTATCTAATGTAGCACAAGTGGGAGACTTTTGAAATGTTCAAAGAGTTTAAAGTTAAGGTTGAAATTTTTTTTAGATAAACGAATTAAGACGCAACAATAAGATCGTGGTGGATAGTACATGGAATTGAAATTCCATAACTACTTTTATGAGAATAGCCGATGTGCCTCAGCGCAGCGAGAATAGTTGATGAATTCTTAGGATTTTATTGTCAAATTTCACCAAGAAAGACTTATGCCTCGACGCAGTATAAGAATTAGGAGTAATCTGATTTTCTATACAGGTGTCTTGAAGACACAATGTTATCTTAGATAATGTTGAAGATCCTCAGTCTTTTGGATAGGATATGAAAGGTGTTGATTGGGAAAAATGGATAAAATTTATGAACCTTGAAATAGAGTCGATATACTTCAATTCCGTTTAGTTACTTATAGACGTACCAAGGGTTGTAAGGCTTATTGGGTGTTAGTGGATCTATAAGAAAAAAAGAGGGTATGGATGGAAAGGTGCAAACTTTGAGGTCTAGACTTGTAGCAATGAGCTTCACTCAAAAAGTTGAATGTATTATGGAGAAACCTTCTCCCTTGTTGTTATGTTAAAGTCTATAAGGATCATTTTATCTATTGTCTCATATTATGATTGTGAGATATGAAAAATGGATGTCTAACACTACATTTTTTTAATGACTATATTGGAGAGAAAATCTACATTAACCAGCAAAACATATGCAAACTTGTTATATCCATTTATGGATTGATGGAAGCATCTAGATCTTGGAACAAAAGATTTGATGACGTTATCAAATCATACGACTTTGAGTATAATGTTGATGAACCTTGTGTACAAGAAGTACATTGACAATAAAGTAGCATTCATATTATTTTATGTAGAAGATATCTTACTCATTGGGAATGATGTAAGGGTGTTGACTGATATCAAGTATTGGCTAGCTAACCAATTTCAGGTGAATTATTTGGATGGTGCTTAGAATGTCCCTGGGACCCAAATAATAAGGAATCAGTCTAAAAGAATGCTAGTCTTATCTCAGGCATCGTACATTGACAAGATGTTTGTCTAGTATGCGATGAGAGATTTTAAAAAGGGTCATTTATCATTTAGGCATGAAATCTCACTATCTAAGAAAAATAGTCCTAAGAAACCTAAAAAGGTTGAGGAAATGAGATAAATACCCCACGTTTCAGCAGTAGAAAGCTTCATGTATGTTATAGGGTACAAAGCATGACATATGCTACACGATAGACATTGTCAGCAGATATCAGTCAAATTCAGGATACGATCACTGAATTGCAGTTAAGAACATTTTCAACTATCTTAGAAGAACGAGAAATTATATACTTGTGTTATGGTTCTATGGATTTGATCCTTATTAGGTTTACAGACTGATTTTCAATAGATAAGAACTCTAGGAAGTCCACATTAGGACAATGTTCACCTTCAATAGTGCATATTTACTTTGGAGAAGCATCAAGCAAAGATGCATTGCAAATCTCACTATGGACGTTGAGTATGTTGCTACTTGTGAAGCAACGAAATAGGTGATATGGCTAATAAACTTCCTAGCAGGTTTAGAGGTGATTATGGGTATGGATAAGTCGATCACGTTACATTATGTTAACAGTGGGGCTATGGCTAACTCTAGAAACCTAGCAACCATAAACAAAAGAACTGTATAGAGAGAAAATGTCACATAATCAAAGAGATAGTGCATACGAGCGAAGTGTTTGTCACCAAAATTAATACGGCTAACAACGTTCCTGATCATTTTACAAAAGCTTTCCCACCTATAGTGTTTGAGTATCACCTAAAGAGTTTGGATCTACATGAAGCGTCTTCTATGATCTTGAGCATGTGTGAGACTTGATGCTTGGCTAACATGAAATAGTCTTATTAAGACTTTAGTGCAAGTGGGAGATTGTTAGGCACTATGCCCTAATGGCCTAGTAGTTTGTATTTAAAGAACAAACATTTAATGTTATATTCCAAGTATACTAATAAAAGTAATTATTTTTGTTAATTGCGTATTTAATATACAAACGTCATTCAATTATATCGTAATAATGGGATTAAAGACGATAAACTCATGGTTATTTAGATGTACAGTTCGATAAATATATGGGATATACAAGTAGATATAATTCCAAGTTAATAACCTAAAACATCTATAGTATATGGACTGAGGCAAAGCGCCTAAGTCCTGGTTACACTGTTGGTACAACGCACTTTGCAAATGTTGCAAGCAATCTAATCTTGGTTGTTCATGTGAAGACATGTGAGTGAAGATGCCTATGAAAAAATGAGTTTCTGTATAAAACGAGACTAGAAGTTTTATGATTGAGCTAGTAATTCCATTGTAAACTCGCATCAACTACTTCACTAAGAATGATCGTATGTTGATGTCATTTTAATTCTTAATGGGTTTTGAACTCCTACTTTAAGAAAGTGTCATTTGATGTGCATGTTGGGATTGTCATAGTGAGTGGTTAGGAATACAACCTCATAAGAAAAATATTTCACATATTCTCTCATATTGAGGAAGATGTAGAGTTGTTTCATTAAGAACTGATATTGGGGCTTGAAAAAACAGTTCTTGCCACTCATTGGCCCGAGAGGACACTAGTTTATAATCAGACTATAAATAGCCAATCATTAGAGAAATCAGTGGCTCTTAAAGAAAAAGTTATAACCACAGGAGTAGAACGGATTTCTTGTCTCATCTATAGATTACGAACAAACTTATGAAGGATCACATGGTAGATGATTGATTATATTCGTGGACATAACTTATCCTATAGTGCGAAAGAGTTCAGCACGAGCCTTTAGTGGAATAAGTCTGGTGTTAATGAATAGGGATTGGATCTCAAGTAGTTGAAGCTTTCAATCTATAGGTCTAGCAGTTCCCGAGCTAGCTCATACTTGGTGACACACTGTTTTATTAGAGAGTGAATTTGAAGAGTTCAAATACACTTAATTACGTTGTACATAATTAATAGGAGCTTTTAATTTATTAAACTTTATTATTAATATATTAGATATATTAATTTAGTATTTATCAGATAAATATTAATAAGAAATAATGATTTGGATAAATTAATTATTGGATAATTATTTAATAAAAGGAAATTAATTAATATGTTGGACATATTAATTGTATAAATAATTATTGGATAATTATTTACTGAAAGTAATAATTAATTTATTGATAAATTAATTATATAAATAATTATTAGAAAATTATTTATTAAATGAGGAATGATTAATTTATTGGATAAATTAATTGTGTATATAATTATTGGATAATTATTTATTAAAAAAGAATTAATTAATATGTTGGACATATTATTTGTATTAATAATTATTGGATAATTATTAAAGAGATGATTAATTAATATATAGAATATATTAATTGAATTAATACTTATTTGATAAATATTAATTAACAAGAATTAATTAATATATTGGATATATTAATAGAATTAATATTTATTAGACAATTCTTTTACTGAAATGATATTGAGTATATTTATTATATAAATATTAAAAGAGATTTCTCTAATATCTTTTAATATTAGATATTAAAAGATATTATTCTCTTCTTATTTGTTTATCCTATGTCTATAATAAATAGAAGGCATGAGAGGTCTTCATCATCTCACTCAGTTTCAGAGTAACCTATCTCTTAGAGAAAACTCATTGAAAGTCAAGATCGCTTTTCTTTCTTTATAGTCAGACCTCGAACAAAAGTTTCGAGCTCCCTTTTCTAAAGGCTTCATACCAACCACTTAGTGTAGCAAAGAACCAATAGCCTCAAAGATTGAAGGAGATTAATCAAGAAATTCTATGAGAATAGATCGATCCTACTCAACATAAAGACCCGATAGATTAAATCAGAGGCATCATTCAAGATGAGTATGAGTTTATGCAAAACATGTGCAATCACTTAGGGTAAATGCATGTATATAATTAATAATGTTAATTATATGAAAGACTTTGTAATCATGTGCTTCTACCAGGTTAATTGCATGCTTCTTTCCTCTATTCTCAACAATCTTTGCTTATCGATGGCAAAAAATAAAGCGAGACACATTTTCTTTATAGAAAAATTGTTTAGTTCTGCCCCATCAAAGTTTTACTTAAATAGTTGAGAGCTTGTTCCTAGTTATCTTATATTATTTGTGCCAGCAATGCTTCAATAGACCTTTCCTGAGCAATAATGTATAAGATAAATGGCTTTCCTGTTATAGGGACACCTAAAACATGAGGGTTGAGTAAGTATTTCTTTATGCTCTCTAAAGCCTTCTGACAAGCTTGATCCCACTCAAAAGTTTCATCCTTTCTCATTAATCTTTGAAAAGTTTGACACGGACCGACTAGATTAGATATGAATCTTCTGATATAGGCTAAACGACCTTGAAGACTTCGCAATCATGCAAGTTTCTTGGACTTGTAATTTTTTTGAATGACATCAATATTGGACTGATCAATCTTAATCCCTCGTTGTCTTACTACAAATTAAGCCAAAAAACTTTGCTTATGTTACTTTGAACATGCATTTTAGAAGATTCATTCTTAGTTGGTATTTTCTAAGACGATTAAAAACTTGTTTCAATTCTTCTAGACGATCATGTTGTCTTTTAGACTTGACCACTAGATCGTCAACATAACATTCAATATGCTAATGCAATATATCGTCAAATAGTTTCTACATTGGGCGCTAATAAGTGGCCCTAGCATTTTTAAATCGAAGGCATCACTTTATAATAATATATCTCTTTTGGAGTTTGAAATGTCATTTTTTTCATCACCTTCAAGTGCCATACGAATTGGTTGTATCCAGACAATCCATCCATAAATGACAAAACCGCATGGCTTATAGTGGCAACTACCATGATTTTGGTAATGGGAAATGGAAAGTCATCTTTCAAACACGCATTGTCCAAATCTAAAAAATCGACAAAAATGCGAAGTTCATCATTTTTCTTTCTTACTGGAACAATATTCGCTACCCACGTTCGAAATTTAACTTCGCGAATAAATCCTGCCTCTAGTTGCTTACTCACTTCGACTTCGACTTGAGGGATGAGTTCTGGAGGAAAATATCGTTGAGTTTACTTTATAGTTTGAAATCTTTCTTTAACTGCAAGGCGATGAACGCGACTTATGGATCAACTTCGAGCATTTCCTTATAGGACCAAGAAAATATATCTTTGTATTGAGTGAGAAGACTCATATAATCGTTTTCTTCATCATGAGTAAGCGATGCACTTATAAAAGTTGGACTGTTACGAAATGTGAGGTAGGACCATGCAATAAACGCGGCAGAAGCGTGTAGGTAATTACAACAATTTTATTTAATAATTAATTCAATTAATTATTAATCGACATGTAACCCCTATGTGATTAACCGTTTTTGAAAATCTAAACAACTCGCCTTAAATGATGTCTCTAATCAATTCTGGCGAGTCTTTATGTGTGTAGGATCTCTATCAATTCCTTGGACCTCCTTGATTGGTCTCCGACAATCTTCCAGGTTATGTCTGCAAGGGTGCACTCAGTGCTTGCTGGGAAGCTTAGAAAAAAGAAACTGGGAAGAATTTTTACTCAAGAAGAAAAAAAATGATTCAATTCTTAAAGGGTTTCTCAATTTTGAGAATTAGATTACTCTAAACGAGTGGAATTGAGAATGAAGACCTCCAAGGCCTCCTATTTATAGTAGGAGAGTGAATATTTAAAATAAAAAAATATAATATCTATGAATATCTCATATAAAAGATATTGGAAAAAAAAATCATTTTCTTTTTAAAGAAGGAATTCGAAAATCCCTTCATTTACTAAATGAGTGGTCAAAAATTTCATCCCACTTTGAGGGGAAGATTTTTGAATTTTACACAATTTCTAGTATATTGTTTTATTTATTTTATTTGATATTTATCTAATAAATTCCAAAATCATAATATATCAAATATATTATTAAATAAATCCTTATAATTAATATATCTAATATATTAATTCTTTACTTTAATAATTATCCAGTAATTATTAATTCAATTAATATGTCCAACATATTAATCAATATTCTCCATTTAATAATTTTTCAATAATTATTAAACAATTAATTTGTCAAACATGTTAATTTATAATTCTATAACTTAATACTTATCCAATAATTATTAACTCAATATGTCTAACATATTTATTACTAAAATTCAATAATTATCCCATAATTATTTATAATTAATTTATCCAATAAATTATTTTTCCTCTTTAATATTTAAATAAATATTATAATAAATATATCCTATATACTAACTCATTCAGTTTAACTATTAAACTTAATACTCCTATTAATTTTGTCCCACATAATTAATCCTTGAATTCGAACTTCTCAAATTCATTCTCTAATTAATGAAACAGTGTACTAATGGTTATGAGCTAGCTCGAGAACCGATGAACCTATAGATTGAAAGCCATAACGACCTGAGATACAATCCTTCCTCGTTAACATCATGCTTATTCCAATAAAGACATGTGCTGAACTCTATGGAATTATAGGACAAGTTAACGTCCACGAACATTTGTCATATGATCCTTCAAAAGCTTGTTCATAATTCATAGCTAGGTCATGAAATTCGTTCTACCTATGTGATTACATCTTTCTTCTTAAGCGCCACTGATTATTCTAATGAACAAGTTATTTATAGTTTCACTATAAACTAGTGTCCACTCGAGCCAATGAGAGGCGGGTGTCTTTTGTTCAAGTCCCGAAATCAGTTATGAAGAGAATAACTCTACATCTTTCTAATTATTAGGGAAGACATGAATTTCTTCTTGTGATGTTGCGTTCCCAGCTACTCACTACGATAATCCCCAGCATAAGAGGCTTATTGACCCTATGCTGTTTAACTCATCTCACTCATGCACATCAAAGAACGCTTTCATAAAGCATGAATTCGCAACCCACTTACGATTAAGATCACATCGACATATGATCATCCTTAGTGAAGTGGTTGACAGAAAACTATAACAAAACTACTAGCTCAATCATAAAATTTCGGTCCCATATAATTTTAAAAATTCTTTTTGCATAGGCACTCTCACTCACATGTCTTCGCATGAACAACCAGGATCTGGTCGTTTGCAACTCTTGCAAAGTGGGTCGCACCAACAGTTTTACCAGGACTTAGGCACCCTAGCCTAAGTTCACATACTATAAACAATTTATGTTATAAACTTGGAACTAGATCCACTTGTATGTCCCACATACTTGTCTAAGTGTTCATCTTAATAACCAATGGTATATCGACATTCATCCAATTAATGCGATAAGGTTGAATGACGTTTGAATATTAAATGCACAATTTATAGAAAATAATCACTTTTATCAATAATAAAAAAAAAGTAAAGTTAAATGCTTGACATTAAAAGTTTGTTCTTCAATATACAAACTACTAGGGCTTTAGCGCACAACCTCTCAACGTGGCTCTTTAAGGGTGCCTAGATTCACTTCTTTTAGTTCATATATTTTCGATTGACTACCATCTTCATAGGGCATTGGGGCTTCTTAGACATCACCTTGAACTATTTCATCTTTTGTAACTTCTTCTATAGAAATATAATGAATAGAGGTTATATCTTTTGCATTCATTGGCTTTGTAATAATAATATCATGTGACTTCACTAATATAGTGAGTCATTTGTACTTACAGGAACAATCATTTTTCTCATTATTCTTGAAAGAACAGTATTGTAAATTTTTTTCATCATATGTTGCCTTATTTAAACGATTCAATATCTTAAAAAAAATTTCATTCTTTTTCATGTTTACACTTAATATCTGAAATGCTGAGATTTGTTTGGTAGAGGTTATCTATGTATTACTTCTTCCTCCAAACGTCATACTGAGTCTGTGGAAGGCAAAAATTTGTGTAGAGCTAGAAGTAGTATGTAGGTAGACCTTCTCCCTCGTAAGAACAATACTTATTTTGTTAAAGAATGAAGATCTTGTGTCTATAACTATCAAACAATCAAAACCATAAGTTATATGCTCCGCATTTTCTTTCTCGCCTCTAGAATTGCTGGCCTCATTAATTGTGATTTGAAGTGTATCTACACATTTTTGTTTCTCTTTTATAGTTGTACGAACCAGCTCTAAAGACTTATATCCAAGTCTTTTTTTAGAAGACAGTGTAACATATCCTTTTCTTTTAAGATATTTTTGTGTAGATGACAATTCACCTACTTCATCAAAGATCTTTAGACTTTTAAGCCCAATATGAGCCGTACAGTCATAACCTTCTTTTTCTAATAGTTTGTTAGCCTTTTGGTCTAATCCATCTTTCGTTCGTTATCCTGCAATTTTGATTTTGTTAGTTTGTTATTACCTCTTGCTTCACTATTTTTGTAAGAGGTGCGACAAAATTCTCTTTCAATATTTCAACGTCACCAATCTTCAAGTTGTTTGAGCACTCTTTGAATGGAGACTCGCCCTCTTTAGGAGGGATAGAGAAACATAGCGCAAAACAGGGGAGTTAGATTTAATTTTTTCTATAGCGAGTGCTTTTCTATTTTGAAGGAACTCACATTATTCTTTGTTGTTAGATGCCTTATTTTCGAGGCTACTAGGAGTTTTTTTCACCTCATTTTCCTTGTTTTTTCTTGATTAATGGTTGCTTTTATTTTTCAATACATTTAACCATGGACATTTTAGTTGTTATTGCATCTCCTACAGTTTCACTCTTTATATAAAATCTTGCATCAGTAGAGAGTGACTTACCTTATGAGAAAGGATTTGTGTTTGTAACCAGTTCCTTAACTCCATCGTAATGATATTTAAAATATTGGTGCAATCTGGAACTTATTCACTCAATTTTCATGTATCTAAGAACGCACTAGTAATACCTTATAAGTAGTATTAGAACCTATTTTATGGAAGTGTAGGGTAGAAGCATGTAAATAACGCGACGGAAGTGTGTAGGTAATTACAAAATTTTTTAATTAATAATTAATCCAATTGATTATTAAACTACATACGACCCCTAGGTGATTAACTGTTGTTAAGTAAAATAAAGACTAACGCCTCTGATCAATTCTGGCTAGTCTTTATGCTGAGTAGAATAACGTCAATTCCCTGGACCTTCTTGAATGGTCTCTCAAATCTTCCAGACTATGGCTGAATGAGTGCATGGTGGGAAGATTTTTAGAGAAAAGAAGTTGAGAAGAGATTTTATTAAAGAGGAAAAATATGACCCATTCTCAGTGGGTTTCTCAATTAGAGAATTGGGTTACTCTCAATTGGGTGGGATGAGATTGAAAACCACAAAGATCTCCTATTTTATATTAGAGGAGGGAAAATTTAAACAGGAAAATATAATATCCAATATTAAAGATATTGGAACTTACAAAGATTTTCCCTTCCCTAATTTTAAACATGGATTTCGAAAATTCGTAATATTGTTTTATTTATTTTATTTGATATTTATCCAATAAATTCCAAAATCATAATATATCCAATATATTATTAAATAAATAAATATGTTTACTTAATATAATCAATATATTAATTTTCTACTTTATTAATTATCCAATATTTATTAATTCAATTAATATGTCCAACATATTATTTAATATTTTTTATTTAATAATTATCCAATAATTACTAAACCAATTAATATGTCCAACATATTTACAACTGAAAACTCAATAGTTATATCATAATTATTTGTAATTAATTTATCCAATAAATTAATTTTTCCTCAATAATATTTATCTAATAAATATTTTATTTAATATATATCCAATATATTAATTAATTAATTTTAACATTAAACATAATACTCATATTATTTATATCCCACATAATTAATCCTTTGAATTTGAATTGTTCAAATTCATTTTTCTCTAATGAAATAATGTACCGGCGATAATAAGCTAGCCCGAGGATCGGTGCACGTATAGATTGAAAACTACAACGACATGAAATCTAATTCCTTCTCGTTAACATCAGACTTATTCCACTAAAAGGTTTATGCTGAACTCTCTCGCGCTACAAGATAAGTTAAATCGATCATATGATCCTTCACGAGGTTGTTCGTAACTCTCAACTGTGACAAAAAATCGTTTTACCACTGTGATTACATCTTTGTCCTTAAGCGTCACTGATTGATTTAATGAACAATCTGTTTATAGTCACACTATAAACTAGTGTCCTCTCGGACCAATGAGAGGCAGATACCCTTTGTTCAAGTCTCGGAATCAGTTCTTAAGGAAACATCTCTACATCTTCCTCAATATTAGGGAAGACTTGAATTTCTTCTGGTGACATTGCGTTCCCAGCTACTCACTACGATAATTCTCAACGTGGGAGGCTTATTGACCTAGTGTTGTTTGACTGGTCTCACCCATACACATCAAAGGACGTTTTCATAAAGCAGGAGTTTGCAAACCACTCAGAATTAAGATCACATCTATATATGATCATCCTTAGTGAAGTAGTTAATAGGAGTCTAAAATAGAATTACTAGCTCGATCATAAAACTTTCGGTCAAGTCATATGCAAAAACTTCTTTTAGCATAGGCGCTTCTACTCACATGTCTCCACATGAACAATAAGGATCAGGTTGTTTGCAACTCTAGCAAAGCAAACTGCACCCCTAATGTTACTAGAACTTAGGTATCCTAGCCTTAATCCATATATTGTAGATAGTTTAGGTTATAAACTTGGAACTAGATCCACTTGTATACCCAAGATACTTGTCCAAGTGATCATATTAATAACAAAAGGTATATCGATATTAATCCAATTAATGTGATATGGTTGAATGATGTTTGAATATTAAATGCGTAAATTTAGAAAAATAATAACTTTTATTAATACTTGGAAACGACAATAAACTTCTCAACATTAAATGCTCGTTCTTATATATACAAACTACTAGGCATTTAAGACCTAGCCCTTAACAATCTCCACTTGCACTAAAGCCCTAGTAAGATTGTTACATGTTTAGCCAAAACATCAAGTCCCACACTTACTCTAGACTATAGAAGACGCTTCATGTAGACCCATACTTCTTTGGGGACCCTCAAACATTTTAGCCAGGAGAGCCATAGTAAAAGGATCGTCAACATTGTAAGTTGTATCGATTTTGATGATAACCACTTCGCCCCTATGTACTATCTCTCTTATGAGGTGATATTTCCTCTCTATATGGTTCCCTTTTTTATGGCTTCTAGGCTCCTTGGAAGTAGCCACAGCCCCATTAATATCACAGTACAATGTGATTGGTTTATTCATTCCTGGAACCACTTCAAAACGTGCTAGAAAGTTTCTCAACCATACTGCTTCTTTTGCTTCTTCACAAGCAGCCACATATTCAGCTTCCATTGTGGAGTATGCGATGCATCCTTGCTTGATGCTTCTTCAAACTATAGCTACGTTGTTGAGTGTGAACATTAATCCTGATGTGGATCTCCTAGAGTTCTAATCATTTTGAAAATTAGAGTCTATGTACCTAGTAAGGATCAAATCATTAAGACCGTACACAAGCATATAATTTCTCGCTGTCCTAAGATACTTTAGTATATTCTTAACAGTTATCTAGCGATTCAATCCTGGATTTGACTGATATCTACTTACAATGCCTACTGCGTAGCATATATTAGGTCTTATATATACACAACATTGCGTACATCAAGCTTCCTACAGTCGATGCGTAGGGTATCCGTCTCATTTCCTTAGATAATGAGATTCTATGTATCAAAGGTAATTGGCCCATTTTTGAAATCTTTCATCGCATATCAGTCCAATATTTTGTCAATACACAATATCTAAGACAAACCTAGTGTTCTCTTAGACCCATCCCTTATAATTTCGATCCCAAGAACATAAAAAGCATCACCCAAATCCTTCATCTAGAATTCGGTAGCTAGCCACTACTTCGTATCAGTCAACATCCTTACTTCATTCCCAATGAGTAAGATGTTATCTACATATAATAATATGAATGCCACTTATTGGCAATGATCTTCTTGTAAACAAAAGGTTTATCAACGTTCTGCTCCAAGCCATATGATTTGATCACATCATCAAATCTCTTATTCCAAGACTTGGACATTTTTTTCAATCCATAAATGAACTTAACATGAAAACTTTTTGCTCTTATCCCTTGGAAACAAACCCCTCTAGTTGGTTCGTCTAGATTTTCTCTTCAAGATTGCTATACAAAAGTGCAGTCTTGACATTCATTTGTCATATCTCATAGTCATAATATTAGACAATGGATAAGAGGATCCTAATAGACTTTAACATAGCAATAGAGGAGAAAGTCTCTTTATAATCCGCTGCTTCTCTTTGAGTGAACCTCTTTGCTACAAGTTTAGCCTTGAAGTTTTACATTTTCCCATCTACACCTATTTTTCTCTTGTAGATCCTCTTGCACCCAATAGGCCTAATATTCTTTGGTGCAACTACAAGTAACCAAACTGAATTAGAGTACATAGATTGAATTTCAAGATTCATGGCTTTTATCCACTCTTCCGGGTCAATAACCTTCATTGCCTTTCCAAAAGACAGATGATCTTTGACATTATCCTGAATAACATTTGGTGTCTCCAAGACACCTATATACGGAACCATATTTCTTCTGATCTTCCCACTGTGTCGAGGTAGACAACTTTTCTGACTGGGCGAGACTTGATCATCAAATTCCAAGAATTCATCAATTATCCTTGGTGATGAGTTTTCAGCATTCAATGCTGGCGACCTGTAAACAACTCTTGCTGAGCTTCCTGCAATAACCTTTGTTGTAGCAATTGTAGCATTATCATAATCAAATTCTTTCAACACCACTACAGATCAAGGTTTATGGTCTCTATAAGTTTTCATCCATAAGGGATAAAAGTACTCATACACTCCCCGAGCTTTAATATTCATTGAACCGTATAAGTCTAAATGTATAAGTTCTAAGGGTTGTTTGGCTTTATTTCATTTTGTTGTAAAGGGTCTCTTCGTCATCTTGCCTTCTATGCAAGATTGACATACATGTAAAGTGTTCATCTCTAACCCAGTTAGAGAACAACTTTTTACTAATCTTTCAATCCTATTCAAATTTATGTGACCCAACCTAACATGCCAAAGATATGTATTGGATTTAGAAGAAATCCTTTGTCCTTTGTTCACTATTATCCATTACCGTTTTTGACTAGTATGTCTAAAACAACTTCTTCAGTCCTAACTTTTAGGACTATCTATCCAATGTATTACTTGTCCAAATAGTCACTTCCATAAAATGAAGAACACACATGTTTAGTGCCTTCGAAATAAAAAAAATCCAGGGATTGGAAGATTCTTCCACTATACAAGACTCAAGAATAAGTAAATCCAATTTACCTTCATTGTCACTCTTCTTCATTTATTCGTACTTAGGACAATTCCTTTTTCAATGACCAAGATTTTAACAATGGAAATACTTTTCATCCTTCTCGGTCTTGACTATTCTTACTTTGGGTGCATTGTCTTTATTCAACCTTCTCTTCTTATATATTAGCCTTTGAGGTCCAAACTCTAAGCTTTGTTCTAGACCATCGAACTCATGAACTAAACTTCTAGGAGACAACACTTGTCTCCATGCCTATTATGACTTTATTCATTTAGGAAATATCGAAGTGCATCATCATTTAGCAAATATTCTCCCTAATCGACGTCCTCGCCGTCTTTTTCACATTATGAATTTCCATACAAGGCACCACGCTTTTCTTGACTCAAAGACTACCCAAACATCCAATGTAGGGATTCCATCTTGCTATAAGTTTGACGATGCTCTAAGGTTTTTTGGTCGAGACGTCCTAGACGTACGACAACGTATAGACTCAGCCTTTTCATCAACACCATATCAATGAATATGCATCTTGAGAAGATTTCGTGCTGCATAGGCTAAAGGTTCTAGAGAACTATCCTCCATTAGAACAATCTTCTTGTCGCCCAATGACAAGAATTGTGTTGATATTATTTTTCCATGTACTTTAGATTTTCTTCGGTTAATTTGTTAATAGAAAGTTTTGAGATTTTTGATCAAGCATATTGCTTGATTATAACTTAAAAGAACATTTCCGTTTTATTGTCATTTAAAAACGTCATTCATTATTTTAGCATAAAAATGATTTAAAACTTCTAGAGTTAAAATTTACAAAATCGTACAATTGAAACTTATTAATTACATGGTACAACTACAAAGGTTTAGAGCAAGTTTCTTCGAATGATAGGTCAAATTCTTCTCCCTAGTGCGAGACTCTTCTCAACCAGAAAACCTAATACTAGGAAACTCGCCTTGTTATTGACCTTAGTGAACTCATACCAAGGACGGTCGACTCAAAGTTGCTGACACGTAGCCCCATTAAGATCTCACGGTCTATTTTTTATAGAGATCGCAGGATCAATTGACACCAATCTTTTTACCACTATCTATTTTGAAATAAGGTTCTCTCCCACCCAGATGAACTAGGCTAAACTCGTTCATCCAAGTCTCAATCTTTTACCTATGTTGGTTAGGTTGATTTTAATGTGAATTACCGAGTTTTTAAACTAAAAACCTAATCACATTATTTGAGCCTGCATAGAGTGATCTATAAATCATGTTCGTTTCAACCCCCAGGTCGCGTTTCCAAGTAGAGTTGTTCCATAAACCGTCATCTCAAGTACCTCAAACCTGAACAGAACCTTCATTAGGCAGGGTTCCCTTCCAACCAATCATTACATAATCAAATTGCTCTTTAATTAATCATATAAACTAAAGAGTCAAGTGATAATAATTAATCCTATTAACTTTAATTACTTTTATGGATTTTTAGACTCTACCCCCTCTAAAACACTTTTAGAATATTATATTCATTTTTGCTGCACGTTTAAAATGAATATTTGGGTTCTATTTGAAAAACTATTTTTCAAAAAACAACATATATAATCCATACATTCAACATAATCAAGAAAATAAACATCCAATATTTATTTGAGAGATCTACATGATGAACAATCCTAAATATGGAATCCAATTCCTAAAATATATCAAATATATTGAACACATATTTAGAATGCATGAATCCTTTTAACCTATGGTGGAATTTTAAATCTATATGACATACTTTATGCAACAATCAAGACATGCAAACAAGTAACATATAATTTAGAATAGTAATTGAACGATTTAATGTTTGACATATTTCTAGGAAATTAAATAAATGAAATTCTTTTACATTTAATACCCAAAGACATATTTTGAGTTTTCATTTTCTCAATCTTTAGGAATTTTTGACAAGGCAAGAACGAACCATTTTAAATATTTCATAATATTTTCCAAAAATATTTTAATATTTAAATGAACACCAAATTTAAAGATTTCTCAAAATTATCCCATAAAAAATCTTTCAAAATTATTGATTTAATTTTAAAATTTTAATTTGATTTTCTTTTAAATTTATGATTACCCATATTTCCTAGAAATATTAAAAATTATTAATTTTTTTATATTTTCCAAAAATAATAGATTTTTTAAAAGATAAAAAATTTTCTAAAAATATTTTAATATTTGAATAAACTCCAAGTGTTAAAGATTGCCTAAAATTACCTTATCAAAAATTTTCCAAAGATAATCGATTTAATTTTAAAATATTTATTTGATTACTATTAAGTTTATGGTTACCCATATTTCCCAAAAATATTAATCATAATTAATTTCTCTATACTATCCAAGAATATTGGGGTTTTAAAAGATAAAATATTTCCCAAAAATATTTTGGGAGATTCAAAATGTTCAAGATAGTCTAATTTAAATTATCTTCCAAATATTTCAAAGATATTGGTTAAATTTAATTTTTCTTGAACTAAATCTCAATTTATCATTTCAATATCTTCTAGAGATATTTCAAAAAAATGTTAAGATTTTTTTTTTTATTGAAAATAGGGCTATAACATTTATTTTTAATTTCACTTTGAATATTATCATTATACTCAAAAGGAAACCCTAATTACGGTACATATAAAAATCATATCATGCACATTAATTATCAATAAACATGTTTTGCATAGTGGAAATGCTAGTTTTGCGGGCTTTCTTGGGTTTACAAAGACATTTATGAAAACTTTAAGAATCATAACGTCAAACAAGAAACCTCTAGCCAAAAACAATTACAACAATTGAACCATTGAATATAAATTGTGGGGTGGGAGCATGCAAATAATGAGACGGAGGAAATTATAAATAACTCACCTTGACTTGACTGACATCTCTGATTAATAGATTTTACTCAAGAGAAAAACGATGACGGAGGGTTTCTCAATTTGACTCTGAATTAAGTGGGATGAAGATGAAGACTCACAAGACCTTCTATTTAGAGTAGATGAGTGAATATTTAAAATAAGAAATTATAATATCTTTCAATATCTAATATTAAAGATATTGAAAAAAACAAAGGTTTTTCCTTTCCTAATTTTAAATATGGATTTTGAAAATTCATACTATTGTTTTATTTATTTTATTTGATATTTATCCAATAAATTCCAAAATCATAATATATCCAATATATTATTAAATAAATAAATATATATAATTAATTATATCCAATATAATAATTTTCATTTAATAATTAATATGTCCATAATATTAACTAATATGTTCATTTAATAATTATCCAATAATTTCTAAACCAATTAGTGTGTCCAAAATATTAATTTATAATTTTCAAATTTAATAATAATTATCCAATAATTATTAAACCAATTAATGTGTCCAAAATATTAATTTATAATTCTCTAATTTAATAATAATTATCCAATAATTATTAACCTAATACGTTCAACATATTTACCACTGAGAACTCAATAATGATCCCGTAATTATTTGTAATTAATTTGTCCAATAAATTAATTTTTCCTCAATAATATTTATCCAATAAATTAATTAATTAAGTTTTACTATTAAACTTAATACTTCAATTAATTATATCCCGCATAATTAAATATTTGAATATGAATTGTTCAAATTCATTTCTTTAATGAAACAGTGTACGAGAGATAATGAGCTAGTTTGGGGAACGATGAACCTATAGATTGAAAGCTACAACGACCTGAGATCCAATTCATCCTTGTTTACCCCAGACTTATTTCACTAAAGGCATGTGTTGAACTCTCTCGCACTATAGGAAAAGTTAACATCAACAAATATAATTTGTCATCTGTCGTATGATCCTTCACGAGCTTGTTTGTATTTCACATATGGGACAAGAAATCTATTATACCCCTGTGATTACATCTTTCCCTTTAAGCGCCATTGATTGCTCTAATGAACAAGTTGTTATAGTCACACTATACCACTTCTCTTAACATAGACGCCCCCCACTCACATGTCTCTACATGAACAACCAAGATCAGGTTGTTAGCAACTCTTGCAAACCGAGCTACACCGAAAGTGTTACTAGGACTTAGACACCCTAGCCTTAATCCATATAATATAGACAATTTATGTTATAAACTTGGAACTAATCCACCTTTATATCTCACATACTTGTCCAAGTGTTCATACTGATAACCAAGGGTATATCGACTTAATCTAATTAATGCGACATGGTTGAATGACGTTTGAATATTAAATGCGCAAATTTATGAAAACTATAACTTTTAGTAATACCTTAAAATGACATTAAATGTCTAACATTAAATGCTCGTTCTTAAATACACAAACTACTAAACTTTTAGGGCACGACGTCTAACACATATAACATGGAACAATGTATTTTCCTTTAAATCATCAATAGTTAGCTCTACATGAATCCTCATTATCCTCCCTACTTGAATCATTAGCTTACTATTTGATAATTATTGTATCAGGATGCATTGATATTTCCAAATTGTCTTAGGCATTATGTTGTTCTCATAACCATTATTAATAAGAATTCGATTAACCTTTTACACCTTGATGTATCCATCAACAAATAACAGTCTGGTATATGGCTCTAATATGAGCAACAAATCTGCATCCATAAAGTTTACAAACGTGTAACTTGATTCTATTATATTTTCTTAAGAAATATGGTCAATTGAAACCTCTAGATCTTTTAGTGCATTAGTAAGAGTATTCTTAGTCTCTTCAGGAAGACAAATTAGTTATTTTCTGTGAAGAATGATAAGTCTTCAAGCTTAGTTATCACTTTCGGTGAACTTGAAGAAGCAATATCGCCATTTACAACATTAGTAACATAACATGGAAAGATTTCACTGACATCTCCAAGCAAAATCTTTGGAATAAATTATTTTAAGGTTACGGCTAGCATAGTCGAATGATTTCTTCATTTTCTTTAATCACAGGTGGTGGGCTAATTTTTGAGCCCATACTAGATCTTTTAATTAAGCTAACTTTAAACGAATGGCACATGTGAACACTTCATACATTCGAAATCGCATAAGTATACACAGTCAAATAGCAGTAAATGATAAGTATATTTATATTGTTCTCCACAATGATATGAGTTATATGCTTCCAAATTAAATCAGAACCTAATAATTAATATTTAAGAAAATATTTAATTGGTTTTCATGATTTAATAAACTTAAACAAAAATAGAAAATAAAACTAAAACAACAATTGAAAAGAAAACTAACTAGGTAACTTGATCAAAAGTTTGCTTAGAAAATCGATTAGCACTGCATAAGGTAGAACATGATAAAAGGAATAAAACACTTAAGTTATCGCTAGCGCTTCCTCTCGAAATACCTTCAAATAAATGATTACAAGATTCATGCATTAGTTGAATGATTATCTTCAACATCTTCCTAACAACTAAGAGTTCTTAAGTTATCCTAATGATAAAGAGTGGTGGTTCGCTAAGATCTTCTTCTCTTGAAGCGATTCTAAGGACGCTTTTGGTGGGTTATCAATCAACGAAAATGAAATCTATATAACCATCTTAAATAATATCGCATCTTCCACTTCCTAATTTAATATAATTACATAATCTTCTATCATTTATTGTTGCTAACTACATTCAACATAAGTCATGGTTAACAAGACCAAATCAAGTAATCATGCAAAACACTTTATTAACGTGAATAACTAGAATTCCAAAACATAGACAAAATGCTAAATCAAAGAACAACTATTTCTAACAAGTAAACCAAAAACTAAAATGATAATTGGAACTAGGGTGAAAGATCCAGATCAAAGCTCATGCTGACAACACAAGGACTCAATCTATAGCCTTCATCTATACCGTGGCAGACTCGTTAAGAAGAACTCGCAGAATCAAGGCAGAACTACCCGAAAAACACCAAAATGGTGCTCGAAACTGCCCACACTTAGGAAGTTATGTAGGTGTTAAGAGTCACACAAAGTTCTTTGCTTTCTACAATATTTATAGAAAAAAAAAATTAGAGTTGGTTTCGCGTCAAGTCTGAAGAAAACCTAAATCGTAGAGTCGTGGCGGCAAATCTCGTGATTCTCACTTCTTGTTAAGATTTGATTGTGCTAAAATCTTGGCTCTTCACAATGTATTTTCTTCGCGTTCATGTTATAGCCAAAAAGTGTGTCGTTATCCAAATCCTTGCACAATAACAATAGATTAGTGCAATAAGCATTCACTTCCTCAATTGTTCGTTATTTGAATTATTAAAGCCTAGAAATCTAGTAATGTACTAAATATTTAGTTAAACCCTACTCTAACTCAATTCTCTTCTTAATGTAAATATAAGCTAAAATAATTCGATTCTTTTACAAACAATGCTTAAGTTTCCATTAAGTTATTGGTCTAAATATACCTCTTTTATGAAAGTTATAAACAGTTCTAGTCCTTTTTGTATTATTTTTCCCTTTTTTTCTTGAATGCTTACTCTTCTCTGTATATTCTTGAAATGAACAAGATTCGAGGCGAACAAGCTTTTATTTTTGCTTCTTTCGTTGAGTGACGAGGGTCCAACCTTCATCTGTATTTTGCTCTAACGTTTCTAAAAGATTTTTCTACTTTTCTTTTCTTCAATCCAAACAATAGCAAGCTCGAGCGAACCAAACTGAATTAAACATCCTCATTTATCTTAAGATGAGTTTTTAGGTGATTGCACGGTTGAAGGGTTTATTACAACATCATGATTTGTTTAAACTATTTCATCAAGTTCTAACTCAGTTTTTCTTTCTTGAGCTAACTTCAAAATTATATCCCTTTCAATATAAAATATTTCTCTATAGGATGACCAAGAACTCTATGATATTTACAATAGTTCAGATCATTAACCTTTCTCATTTCCTCTAGTTTCTTGCATTCAGGGAGTACAATCAACTGATTTTTCAGTAGTTGCTCTAGCATATTAGAATCTGAAAAAATGTAAATTTTTCTTGCTTTTCTATAAGAGTTAAACGACGTTTTTCATTTTCATTTTGCCGGTTCTCTATTTCTTTTCCTTTTTTTTTTTTGGTGAGCTTTAAAAGGGTCATATTGAAGATCATGGATTCCTTTAATAACTTTAGTAGTCTTTTCATGGACTTTCACTTCTTTCGTTTCTTTTTTCAAATCAAGGATTGGAAGATTTTTTTTTTCTTCTTGATTAGGAATTCTTAGCTTCATATCGTGAGTGGGCGTTACTTATTCTCCAAATGTACTTGGCTTTAAGCCATGTAGGATGTAAAGATGAGGTAAAGAAGTTTCAATGCATACCTTGAGTGCACATATTCACGTTAGATAGTTTAGTCAATCAAGACTTAGACTCATCAATTGATTGATATAGTTGATGACAAGCTTATCTTTTCATTGTCTAGTATTTGTGAGTTCAGTCATGCTTACTATTCTCCTCATACTATAAAAGCGATTTAGAAATTCTCTCTCAAATTGATCACAATTGTCAATAGTTTCACGATCAATATGAGTGTATCGTCAAAGACATTTCCCTTTAGAGTTCGAACAAATTGTTTCACAAATAAATCACTGCGGGGTTCTAGCATTTTTGCATGTTTCAATGAAATGAGCGATATGTTGCTTAGAGTTTCCCTTTCCATGAATTTTTGAAATTTAGGGGGTTGGTAAATAAGCATTCTCAAACTATTAATTCTTCTGTTGTATAGTTCGGAATTTGAAAGAAAAGCTTGGGTAGATCCTTCATATTGAACTTTAATTTTTTTTTTTGTGATCATATATTAGAGTTGTTGGACGGATAATGAAGCGATAGAAGATGAGTGTTGGGGCTGAACTTCTGAATGTAAGACTTACCCTTTTCTTTAGCATTTATAAAAGGTGTTTAGCTCGATTCAGTAACACCACGAATTTCAAGATAATGCTTTAAAGAAGCAATTTCCAAATCTTTATCTTCAACTGATTGCATTTCTATTTTTCTTTCGAATTCAGTTATTCTTTCATCACCTGATACGACCGCATCGGCCATCATTACAGACATGATGTCAAGAGTAACTAAATCTTTTGATTTTTCAGATGATGAGATAGATTGATCAAATAAATAAATTTCCTGGATGGAAATTCCATCAACCTCATTCCTTGACATGAACGCCTATATTTCGATTGCAATGAGAGAAGCTTGCTTTTTCTCCACTCGTTGGATTTCTTTAGAGAAACTACGAGTGAGTGGTCTCGTGTAAGTGTTGGTTAATGTTGTAGAAACATATTTTTTACATGTCATGGTTTCCTTGAATTGATTTTAGATAAGAGAAGGGATGAAAGATCGAGTTGGTCCCACTCGACATGCCAAATTGTTTGACGAGATTTCTAAAGAAATGTAATTCGTTTGATGAACTTGAGATTTATATTGATTCTAAATATTAAAATAGTGGATTGTAACTCTATTATATTCTCTTTTGATTCTTCTCTCACAAGTACAAAGATTTCTAAACAACTTTAGTCTTCAGACAATTTAGTAGCTTCAGACTTCATATAGCTTAAGTAGCTTCAACCTTAAATATTATGGAAGCTTTAATCTTCAAGGAGCTTTTTCGTATCTTTAATCTTCAAGATTGCATGAAAAACTTTAGAACTTTAAAAAAAAACTTCAAGTCTTTTTCTCTCAAGATTTTTCCACACCCTATAAATGAAGGAGGAACCCCTATTTATAAAGTTTTCATGGATCATGGGATTGGGCTAGCAAATGGGCTTTAAACCCAAATATCTTCATGAACTAGGCTTGGACAATAAGTGGACTTCAGCTCAAATGATTTCATAAAATAGGCTTGGACAAATATATCTTTATGGAATGAGCATTTTAGGCCCAATATATTTTAATATAAATATTGGACTTCTGTCCCAGTTTATCATTTTGCCAAATTTGATCATTTATATATCTGATCACACTCATCAAATGACATGTGACATATTTTGGTTTGCCCAAAATTTAATTTAGGAAACTATATTAATTCATATAATTTGTCTTTAAATAAAAATTTTCCTTAGTTATTATTTTGATTAGCGATGTGATAGGTTTTAATTTGCCAAAATTTTATTCCAATAATTATTAGTATATTTGATTTATTAATTTAATTTTTGTTGGATAAATATTAGTGATGAATAATTAATTTATTGGATAAATTAATTATAGATAATTATTTAGTAAGAGTAAGTTAATTGATATGTCATATGTTGGACATATTAATTGCATAAATACTTATTGGACAATTATTTACTAAGAGGAATAATTAATTGAGTATAATTATTGAATAATTATTTATTAAGAAATGCTTAACTAATATGTTGAATATATTAATTGTATCAATACTTATTGAATAATTATTAACAAGAGAATTAATTAATGTATTGGATATATTAATTGAATTAATATTTATTGGATAAATATTAATTCAATAGAATTAATTAATATATTGAATGTATTAATTGAATGCTATTTATTGGATAAATATTAATTAAAAAGATTTTTTAAGGAAAAGATATTGAGAATATTTATTAGATAAATTTTAAAAGAGATTACTTTAATATCGTTTAATATTATATATTAAAACATATTATTCCCTTCTTGTTTGAATATAGTACATCTATTATAAATAGGAGGTATGGGTCATTTACATCTCATCTCTTAATAACTCATCTCTCAAACAAAGAACTTTTTCAAAATTGGATATTCTTGCTCCTTAGTCAAACCTCTGACAAAGTTATCTCAACTCCTTTATCTAAAGGTTTTCCATCACCAAGCATTCAATATACCAAAGAAGCCATAGCCCGGAAGACAGGAGGAGATCGTTCAAGAAAATAGCCGATCCAACTTAATATGGTGATTCGAGTAGGATTGTCATCCTTATCAATAAGACTAGACATTTTTGTGAGTTTTATGCTTTATGGATTTGGAACTATCTACCTTGACTAAATAACTTGTAAAACAAGTTTAGCAGGTTTTGACTTTAAAATTTAATATTGCACATTTTATAAAATCTCATTCTTTGACTTTTTAGTGAATCAGATTCTTACTAAATCACTTCCGCTTCTCCTTCCTCTCCCCTCCTCTGAATCCAAACACCGGATAGAAACATGATTTTGAGTTAAGATAGCAAATATTTGGTTGCATTTATTTGTACCGAGTTAACATTCTCGAAACTGATCATTTCCTTCTTTGTTTCATAACACTTTGTGATAAGTATGATGTTTCACTCCATTGTTTTCAACAATGGATTGCTCGAGAAGTGAATGGTTGTGATTTTGCTAATTTCAAGAGATTAAAATTTTAGAAAAATGTGTTATTTAATGGCAAATTTAGAAAAACAAATTTTCGTTTAGATAAACACAAACAAACATATATATTTATTGAAATGTCAAAATGAACCTAATTTAATTAGCCTGGTCTATTACCAACTTCAAAATTAAAAATTTCATCCCACTCATATAATAAATATATAATATAATATATATATATAATATAATATATATATATATATATATATATATATAATATTGAAACAAACGTCATAATTGTCAAAAAAAAATAAAAATAAAAAACAAAAGAACCAAAGGTCATTGAAAAATAATATATGAATTAAAAACGACTTTTGTTAGTGGTAGCAACAAAAATAGAAGGGATTATTAAAGAAAAAGAGGGAAAAGGATGATAGGTTGTATTCAGTAATTTGGACTTATGCTGTCCACATAAACCCATTTGTTAGTTGTCTAATCAAAGTTACATCACCCATTACAAATATTTGCTTATTTAATTATTTTCCTCTCATAAAGACAAAAACCAATTGAAGATTTAGCTAACAAAACAAGTAAGAATATCCATTTATATCTCTCACAAAGATTTGAGTTTGCTCAGACACAAGCGTTAAGGTTGAGAGAGACATTTGCTTTAATTACAAAATCTCTAAACAAAAATAAAATATTATTGTGCACTCTTGCTGTTGTGTGTCTCTCCAAACCTCATTTTCATTTGTTTTTTTTATAGGAAAAATGAATTTCAATGGTGAGAGTGATTATTGTGGTCATGCACTGATTTTGACATTCTGATTATTTAATATATATACACACAGTTTATTGTTTATTTTTTAGGTATACATTGTTGTTATAATTTTGTTTGGCTTAAACTTTAAATATAACAACTTAAATAAATGTTAATTTGCTTAATTAAATTAAAATGTGTTTAGGTTAATTAAATATATTTTAAGTCAAATTAATTAAAAGAATCATTAACTAATTAAGGGATTAGTTGCAATTAGTTTTATAACTAATTAGAGATTTAATTAGGTGTATTCATGCTTATTAATTAAATCTACGTGAACCCCTTGTTTAAATCTTATAAATATGGCATTGTTTCATTGATTTGTGATTAAGCTTGATGATTTTGCATTTAGAAACTAATAGAGTGAATAATTGAAATTGAGGGTATACTAGTAATTCCTATTTGTGAGAGAGAGAAAAAAAATTCACAAATTAGGGATTTTTGTTCGTTCTCCCCTAGCGAAAAGAGACCTAAAGAGCCACTACACAGGGAGAAGAAGAAGTCGTCACCAACCACGTGGACTCACTTGAACGGAGTACCCTATTGCTGGAAGTAGCTGATGTCATATTGGTGGATCCGTCACATCTGATTGGACGCGAGCAAATCTAAGGAGAAGCGTCGTATGTAGATCGCCAATAAGTCTACTAATCGCCAAACGTTGTGGGTGGATCGCCGACAAGACCTCCATTCGCTGAGTGATATTTTGGAGATTAAAGAGTTCTTGAAAGCCAATTCTTGGTGAGATTATTGGAGAAATCAGGTTATTTTTCTATCCTCAATTAATTTAATGTGTTGTTTCACTCTCGATTAGGTTTAATTTCAATAGTCGTATTGTAATTGTTTGTAAATTTGTTAGTGAAATATTCCTCTAATAATATTGTCTCGCCTAAGCTAGCCAGCTTAGGCGACGTGGATGTAGGTCTTACTGCAGAACCACGTAAAATTCTCGTGTCGTTTTTCTCTCTCTATAGTGTTTATGGTTCTGCCAAAAATTTTAGAGCCAACTAAAAGTGATATAAAACCTCAAATTTGGCTAGTTATTGTATAAAGAACCTTTGTATACTAAGAATAGGTCCTAAAAAAATCTCAACAATTGTTTTATTTATTTTTAATTAATATTTATCCAATAAATTTCAATTCCATAATATATCCAATATATTATAAATAAACAAATAAATGTCTAATTAATAGATCCAATATGTTAAGTCTCTACTTTAATAATTATCCAAAATTATTAATCCAAATTAATATGTCCAACATATTAATTATTATTCTCTACCTAATAATTATCCAATAATTATTAATTCAATTAGTATGTTCAACATATTAATTATTAAGATCTCTCAATTAAATAATTATTTAAAATTAATTTATCCAATAAATTAATTTTCTCCTTATTAATATTTATTCCATAAATATTAATTCAATATATTACAAATATTGAGAAATTATGTTTAACCATTAAACTTTAAAAAGCACCTATTAATTTTGTCCAATATAATTAATTTGTAAATTTAAACTCATCAAATTCACTCTCTAATAAAACAGTATACCAATAATATACGCTAGTTACAGATCGATGGATCTATAGGTTGAAAGCTACAAAGACCCATGATTCAATCCATATTCGTTAACATGCGGCTTATTCCACTAAGGGCCTATGCAGAACTCTTTCGCACTATATGACAAGTTATGCCCACGGATATAATCGATCATATGTTATGTGATCCTTCACTAGCTTATTCGTAATCAACAGTTGAGACACGAGATCCGCTCTATCCTTATGGTTACATGTTTCTCCTTAAGCAACATTGATAACTCTAACGAACAAGTGTTTATAGTCCCACTATAAACCAGTGTCCTCTCGGGCCAATAAGAGGCGACATCTCTTTGTTCAAGCACCAAAATCAATTCTTAAGGAAACAACTCTACATCTTTCTTAGTATTTGGGAAGCGCGAATTTCTTCTTGTGATGTTGCATCTTCAACATATGAGACTTATTGACCAGCGTTGTTTGGCTGATCGCATCCATACACTTCAAAAGATGCTTTCATAAAGCAAGAGTTCACAACCCACTTAGCATTAAGATCACATCGGCATACGATCATTCTTAGTGAAGTAGTTGATGCTAGTCTATGACGGAATTGCTAGACCGATCATAAAACTTTTGGTCCTGTCTTATGCAAAAAATCATCTTTACACTTGCCTTGATACTGACCCTAGTGAACACACACAGAAGGGAGTCAACTCAAAACTACCAACTTGTAACCCCACTAGGATCTTACTGATCCTTCTCCCACTTCTATTTTGAAATAGTGTTTCATCCTACTAATAAACTAGGCTAATCTTTTTCATCTAAGTCTCAATCTCATACCTATGTTGGTTAGATTGATTTTAATATGAATTGACAAGTTGTTACACTAACAAACTAATCACATTATTTAAACCTGCAAAATTATTTAATAATTCATGTTCGTTTCAACCCCTAGGTCACGTTCCTAGGTAGAGGTGTTTCGTAAACCGTCATCTTAAGTAACTCTATCCTTCGCCAGAACCTTCCTTAGGAAAGGTTTCCTTTCAACCAATCCTTACATAATCAAATTGCTTTTTAATTAATCTTATTAACTAAAAAAATCAAGTGATAGCTATTATTCTTATTAATTCTCATCACTTTTATGGATTATTAGACTCTACGTCTTTTGAAACCATGTTAAAATAATATATTCATTTTTTAGAAAATTTAAAATGAATACAAAAAAAGAATATTTTTTGGGTTCTAATTTAAAAAACCAGTTTTCAAATTAATCGTAAAATAAAAAATAATGATTTATTATGATATACATGGTGAACAATCCTAGCAATGGAACCAATTCCTAAAATATATCTAACATATTTAATGCATATTTAGGCTGCAAGAATCTTTTTAACCTATGGTGGGATTTTAAATCTATATAACATGCTACATGCAACAATCAAGACATGCATATTAACAACATATAAATAAACAGTTAATGACTGGTTTAATGTTTGTCATATTTCTAAAAATTTAAAATTCAATCCATTACATAGTATACTCTAGGGGTGTACATGGTCTAGGTTGGGTTGGGTTAGGGAGATTTTTAGGACCAACCCAAAGTTTCGGGTTGGTCAATCTTTCAACCCGTCCAACCCTATACATTAAAGAAACCCAACCCAACTCAACCCTATATTTTTTGGTTGGATTGAGTTAGGTTCTCTGGTTGTTTTACTCTCTTCTTTCCTATGTAAAACAACTTTATTCATATCCCGTAAATTTGTAACCAAATAAATAAAAGTTGGTTGCTACTATACCTGAACCTAGATTATGCATGTTAATTATCAATATGTTAAGAACATATCTTATTAATTAATTTCTATTCTCACACAAATACATATATGTATGTGTATATATTATTTCATAGTTCGGATTGGGTTGGGTTAAATGAGCCAAAACTTGGTCAACCCTATAACAAACCCAACCCAATAAAAATTACAAAATCATAACCCAGCCCAACCTAAATAGAGTTATAACCCAACTCAACCCTTACGGTTTAGTTGGGTAGTCCGGGTTGCTCGGGTTGTTTGATTTTTTGTACATCCCTAGTATACTCCAAGACATATCTTGGATTTTCATCCTTTTGGTCTTTAGAAATCTTTGACTAGACAAGAACAAACCCTTTTTAAATATTTTCCAAATATTTTCCAAAAATATTTTAAGATTTAAATAAACTTCAAGATTTTCTTAAATTTAACTCATAAAAAATCTTCCAAAGATAATTGATTTAATTTTAAATATTTATTTGATTATCTTTTATATTTATAGTTAACTATATTTTCCAAAAATATTAACCATAAAATATATCTTTATATTTTCTAAAAATATTAGGTTTTTAAAAGATAAAAATATTTTCTTCGTAAAAAATCTATTTTAGCTACCAAAATATTTTTCAAAAATATTTTAGAAAAAAATGCCAATTTTTTATGGAGAAAAAATCACAACTCAAAAAATTGGTGGATCCCTTAAACATAAGCCAAATACCTCAAAAGTGCCTTACTAGCGACCTAGTGGCTGCCGTTGGGTGGGGCAGCGGCGCACCGCCTTTTTGTCTTTTCTCACCTTTTTGGATTTTCTCCAACCTTTGCTGTTCTTTGTGTTCTTGGCGTTTTAATCTTTTGGTCAATTCCCAATTGCAAAATTTGAAAAACTAAACATTACAAAGATTTTCTACACCCAATTGCTTGAGTTTACAAAAGATCTATGAAAAAATAAAAATCCTAATTCCAAACAAAAAATCTCCAGCCAATAACAATAAAAATTTAACATTCATCAAATGAAAATTTTAAGCCACAGATAAAAAATTCCAACAACAATCACCCTAAGCTAAAGCTTTGACACTAATTGTTGGGAAAAGGGGTAGAAGCATGCTTAAAACGTGGCATAAACTTGTGAACATAAATTTTTTTCACAATAATTAATCTAATTAATTATCTTCATTGATCCAATTAATCTACATGTGTAACGCGACATAAACATTCATGTGATTGACATGTTGTTGTTTAACCATTCTTAAATTGACTAACACTTTTGATCTAACCTAGTGGGTCTTTATGTTGAGCACGATTGATCTATTTCCTGGACGATCTTGATTGATCTCGTTCGCTCTTCTATGATATGACTTTTTTACTACAGTTGAGTGCTTGATGGAAAGCCTTTAGAGAAAGGAGCTGAGAATTTTGTCAACGATCTAACTATGGTGGAGGAAAAGAGATCCCAACTTTTGGAGGGGTTTCTCTGTTTGAGATAAGTTACTTTGAAACTGAGTAGGATAAGAATGAAGATGTAAAGGCCCAACCCCGACAAGGGTCCCATCTAGGCATCTACCCTAAATGCATGAGTAAAAAGTACCTTTAAACTAGAGACATGCTCAATAAAATACTTCATTAAATAAATACATTAAATAGTTCGATAAAATCCAATGGAAAAATAAGGTACCCGGTTCTTAAATCAAAACAGTAAGAAATAACCAGTAACCACATGTCTCTAATTAAATCCAGTAAACCAATGCGGAAATAAGAGACATAATGTAAGAATCAAACAAGACAAGCCCACGGTTTCCACGACTCTGAATCAACCATCCTCGTAAAGCTCATGAGTACCTGTGGTAAAGATCAATCTAAGCATGAGTTTCTAATACGGAACCTTAACTTGGGATCAATCTAAGCATGATTATGATAAGTAAATACAAACACATGATAATAAATGATGCATGTAATGAGTTGATACACCAGGATTACTCAAATGGGATAATGTCGTCCCGAGTCTTCAGTAGGTAGTGTTTGTATTGTCGTCCCAGGATAATGCCTTCCTGAAACTTCAGTAGATAGTAGTTATAGTGACAATATAAGAATGGATGCAACGTACTTTCAAATAGATCAACATTGCAACATATATAACATGTTACCATAGCATGAGTCTCTAGTACGGTTCACAAGATATATCAATCAAGACAGGGTATACCTATTCAGTAAACAGAGCATTTATCCATCAGGGCAAGCAATTATAAAACATCAAGTAAATGCACCTAAACTATCCTATACATGCTCATAACTACCCACAAAACAAGTTAAGGATAAGTTCTCATTACCTTGGCTGATTTCCACCAAATAAGCCTTAAAAGAACATTATGATCAGGGCAAGCGAGTCCTAGAAGCTTCCCCAACTTTAACTAGCCCAAACAGTGTCCATGAGTCAAAATTAGCACATAAGACTATATAAACCGAACTGAGAGCATCGAAAATACTCAAAATAGACTGCCTTAATTTTTCTGGCGAGGTTGACGGCAGCGCGTGAGGGAGAGATCGCCAGAGCCTGAATCCCATGCGCTAAGGACAATCGATGCAGAAATTAGATGCGTGGCATGTGCGAATTGGTGGAACTCAGGCTCAGAAGTAGCTTTGAGAAGTGTTGATAGGCTCGGGGGTGGTGGTCCAATTCGAAGCTGAGGGTGAGAGACAACGTTGAAACAGATCCGCGTCTGCAAGTGTTGTCAGCGACATTGTTCGGCGTGCAGGCAAACAGGCGCTCTGATTAGCCGCACGTTCCGACGAGCTTGGGGCGAACAGTGTCGTGCGACGTGTTTGCTTCTAGTTTGTTCACGTTGGCGAATGCATGAGATATAGAGCTATTGTTGGTGGCGGCAATGATTAGGCACTGATGCTATCAGCGGCACATGAAAAATTGAGCAGCTGCAATTGGCGGAGTTAGGTTTTATCGACAGTGGTAGCTTTTGGTCTCCTTGATTCTAAAAACGGCACAGAAATAGAGAGAAAATGATGGCGACTAATGATTTCCTAATCATTTACCTAAAAGAAGTTTGTCTTTATGTAAAAGTCCAAATTTTTTCTGAAAATTACCAAAATGCCTTTAAGGCTCAAATTGACAGTTTTAGCTCATTTTTCTTAATTCCATCTTTGGGTTTAAACTCTTTTAGTTACTTTTAAGCCAAAATTAAATTAAAATAAATTACCGAGAGTCCCGATAAGTCCAAAACTGACTTTCAAATTGCAGGGGAGAAAAACTCGGGCAATTACAGAAAACCTCCTAGACTTCTATTTATAGTAGATGAATGAATATTTAAATTAATAAAATACAATATCTATCAATCATATTAAAAGATAATGGGATAAAATCAAAGATTTTCCCTTCTCATTTAAATAAGAATTTCAAAAAATTTCATCCACACTCCTAGGGGACGAACGAAATTTCCATAGGGGAGGAATTTTCAAAATTTACAAAGTATCTCATATATTGTTTTATTTATTTTTAATTGATATTTATCCAATAAATCTTAATTCCATAACATATCCAATATATTATAAATATATAAATGCTAATTTAATATGTCCAATATATTAAATTAGCATTTATATCCAATACATTAATTCTCTACTTTATTAATTATCAATAATTATTAATCCAATTAATATGTCCAATATATTAATTATTATTCTTTACTTAATAAATATCAAATAATTATTTATTCAATTAATATATTCAACATATTAATTATTGGGATCTCTCAATTAAATAATTATCCAATACTTATTTAAAATTGATTTATCTAATAAATTAATTTTCTGCTCATTAATATTTATCCCATAAATATTAATTCAATATATTCCATATATTGTGAATTCAAGTGAATTTAAGTTTAACCATTAAACTTAAACATTCTATTAATTATGTCCCACATAATTTTTTTTGAATTTGAAATCTATAAATTAATTCACTCTCTAATAAAATAATGTACTAGCAAGTATGAGCTTTTCTGGGGACCGGTGAACTTATAGGTTGAAAGCTACAACGACTCGGGATTCAATCGCTATCTGTAACATCTGGCTTATTACACTAAATACGTGTGTTGAACTCTTTCGCAGTATAGGACAAGTTATGACATTGATATAATCAGTCATCTATCATGTGATCCTTCACTAGCTTGTTCGCAATCCATCGCTGGGACACAACATCCGTTCTACCCTTGTGGTTACTTCTTTCGAATTAAGCGCCACTGGTTTTTAATGTGACTCCCCCTAGTCATGTAACGTACTTGGTGACCCATTTATCTACTGCGTCGAGCTCATGCTTTTGAATTATATCTTTTATGTGCTTGTATGCTTTAACTATTTACTATGTACATTGTACCCTAGTAAGAGATTCTTACATAATATGTTTGTAATGGCCTTTATTCGTGTGCCTTTTTCCATCAAGTAAACATCGCCGCAGCTTCAGTCAATTAGGTTTGTTGCGCTGTCAGCCATTAAGAAGCACACACGTTTCGCAATCTCCTTGGGTCGCCCTTCTTAGACTCAGCTTTGAGCCACTTGTTTCGAGCCTGCCTCACTATTCGAAGCAGTCTAGACACGCTAGTGAACGAATCTGTTCCTGCCATCGCATCTCGTGCCAAACTCTAAACCTATCCGCGCATTTTTGGTGTTTTAAGTGAAGATTCTAACTCGTTTGATCTGTATAAGCAGTTTTTTGTTGAGATTCTTCAAAGGATTGCAGGAAAGTGTTTTGAAGGTTAAACCAAGTGGATTTCGGCCAAGGAAAGAGATTGTTGCCTAGTATTGTACCGTTATGTGTAATATGAATGCCAAGATAACCTCTGGATTTCATTGCACTATTCATATGTTGTGATGATGTGAACTTGTTTGATAGCCTCTTATATTGGTGTTGTGAAATTATGAACGAGTATGCTAGACTCTTTATGCTTCATAAACGTGAAAGCATGTTTATTGATTGCCCTATACAGGACTTGTTATATGTTTGAATGCATGTTAATTGATCGTCCTATAGTGATCCTATTTTATGATTATGCTATGTCGTTCCGAAGGGAACCTGATTGTTACTGTATTTTAGCATGAGCTCTTGCCAGGATAGACGTGGTCTTTTTTTGAGACTCGGATATGGGGTTTGATCAGGTGTCGGACGAGGGAAGATATTCCAATTCATAGTAGTGTCAGGGACCAAGAGGCCACTCGGTTAGCCATACCTACCAGCATTCGCCTGACTTTCTCCAAGTGACATGTTTAGGAGTGGGGGTGTGGGTAATATCCCAACGCGTGGGGTGCTTGTACTACCACCACACGACGAGTGTTTGAGGCCTGAGGGCCACTAGGTAGCTCATCTTACAGAGAGGCTCTCACACTAGCATAGGTTACCCATATTGTCCGTAGTCAAGGGACTCAACGATAGGTTTAGTCTTTTGACGTTGGTCAATAAACAACTCATAGGAGCTTGGGTTAAGGGATCATTTTTTTTGTTTACCTTGTTATTCATGCTATCTACTCTTATATGTGTTCATGTAAGCCCCGTGCTGGGCCCTTACTAAGTTTAACGACTCACCCTTTCCTTCTACGGATTGCCACAGGTACTCGCAAGTAGGACTGGATGGCGGAGGTGGAGCTGATGTGGCCATGTGATTAGATTTCAATATATTGCATTAGAATAGAGAGTTTTAAATGCTTAACTGGTTTCTATTCTGCACGAACTATTTATTAGACATATCTATTTATTCATCATGGTGTTTTAAGGGTACCCTAGATACGGTTTAGTTGTTTGAAATGTTTTCATGTCTTATAATAAATGAAGTATTATTAAGTATGTCTCTGTTATTATATAACCACGCATTTAAGGGTAAGGTGCTAGGTTAGACCCTAAGTTGGGTCGGGTCCTTACACTCATATTTCAATAATTTTCCACTTTTTTGTCCATATACTTACTCTTTCATTAAGAAAAAAATCTCACAATTTTAGTTAGAAAGAATAATGGTGTAGAAAAACCAAAAACCCTGTTATCGTTAGTATTCGTAGTTGATTTGGGTTATAGTTTGATGTAGAGTTAGCTTTTATCATAGTTACCAACGTTAATGGCGGAATGTAGACTCAATTTATATTTTATGCTTCGGGTTTAAGTATTTAATTTTAATCACATATAAGAATATTTTAGTATGTTTAACCTAAATTTACATTCATTTAGTTTATTTTTCTATGATACATTCTAGATACAACTTTTAATGTTCTTTAATTATTTACGGTTAAATTTTGATTTCTGAGGTTTATGTCTCATTTCAATTGTAAATTTGTGAGAAAATTTATTTCAATTCTATAAATAATCGTTTCTTGTTCTTATTATTGTTTTTTATGGTTTATAAATTAAATATCATATCATGATTTCATTCTCTTAAAAAATATGTATAAAAAAAAAATCCGAAAAAATTAAAAATGGTTAATAAACAAGTAAAACAAGAAACAACAATAATTATCTAACATTTTTATATTTCATTATCAAACGAGTTCAAAATTATCTAATTAATCACCAACGGCATATAAACTATTGTTAAGTTTAAACAAAGCCAATGCCTTAAAAGCCTTACATTTTAGCAAGGCTTTACAGAGATATTGCAAAGAATTTCCTAACAGCCATCTAACAAACTTCAGTTTTGTCAAAACTTAAGTTCAAACAAACTCTTTGCTCCACCTAAACACTAACCACCTAGGCTCTATCCTATGAGTTTGTGTTCTAAACTAGTACGTGATCTTTCTTGTATATATAAGAGTTGAAAGAATGTAATAATGACATCATTGAAAAAGATCAAAAGAAAAGAAAAATAAATTATAAAAAAGTACATACCTATTTGACCCGTGGATGTAGGCATAATATTGCCGAACCACGTAAATTGATTTGTGTTCCTCTTTCTCTCCGTATCTCTCACTCATCAATGTTGACGGTAGAAGAAGAAAAATACATAAACAACAAGAACTGATTCAGTATGAGAAATAGCATTTTTTTTAAAACTGTAAACTATGAAGAATAGGGAAAAAGAAAGCGGGTAAGATTTACCTTTGAAGACATGCTCTGTTCTTCAATTCTTCGCCAAGAAATATCAATCTCCTTAAGATAAACAACGATTACAACAAGAAGCTGCTGTAATCGTCACCGAAGAAGCTTCATCAGCGAGGAAGCAACAATCCAAGCACTCGAGAGCTTGGATCGTCACTATCACTGATGAAGATTCATACAAAGAGGAAGAACAACGAGGAAGAACAACAAAGATCGGCCAAGATCACGACGAAACATCGCCAGAATCTCAGCCGTCTCTGAGCGAGGCAAGGTGAGTCAAAAATGGAGCAACTCGCTCGAGAGTAGGCTTTTATAGCCAAAGAAGTAGTGGATTAAACGTGGAGATCATGCAAGGTGAACCGACAGAAGACAGGGCATAGTAGCAACATCACAGCCATACACCAAGCCATCACCATGATCAATCTCAGCCTTACATTCAAGAACCGGTTTCAAAATCATTTCTAAACTGGTTCGCATAATAATGAACCATTTCAAACCAAACCTAGATAAGTGGGCCTTCAGTTGAATTTACACTTTAATTTTGTTATTGGGCCTTTTAATCTCAAAGCGATTTGAACTCAATTATTTAAAGTTGTAGTTATACTTGGGCTTTACTCATAGTTTATATTTTTACGACTATCAATTATGCTTAGATTTCACAGGTTGAGGAAAAATGTATTTGGCATAACCCTCATTTCTTTGTAATATTTCACATACTTCACATAATTTTTCAAACTTTTCGGCCTAATCAATATGTTTTCATAAAAATTAAAAAAAGAAAAAGAAAAAGTGTTTTTATGTCTCATGATGTTTTCGTTTGTCTGACTTTATTTTTTCTCTCAAATTTTAATCAAACTCAAACAATATTATTTGAAGTTTGAAAAAATTGGACTAAGGATGGTTAGTTCAATATTAGAGATATTTTCTAGATTGGTTAGATATAATATTTGAATATGCGTAGATATTTAGAATATTATTTAGATAATATTTTTAATTTATTCAAAATATTTTTTTGAGATTTGATATTTGTTATATATTTTTTTTTAAGAGAAATTAATAAAAAAATCAAAAGATTTAAATTTTTTTTTTTTTTTTTTTTGACAATTTATAGTGATATTATAACCAATCAAAAATATCAAGGCTTGGTTTGTAATGAAATAAATGGAAAAAATAAAAATAAAACCACAATTAATAGTATAATAAATTGATGTTGGAAATCAGAAAAGGGCTTTGAGACAAAACAAATAAGTTAATAAGGATTTGTTTTGTATTGATGGTGTTGCCTTGCCTTGCCTTGCCTTGCGTGGGGTGATCTTAACACACACAAATTCCCATGTATACAATTATGTTGTCTTCTATGATATGCTTTTTAATTATAATCCTTTTGAGGGAAAAAAAAAAAAAGTTAATAAGAATTTTTCTTTTTTATTTCTTAGTTACATAAAATGGGGACAATATATGTTGTGAAACCTCGACACATATTCAAACATTTTGGTATAAAACATAAGTTCTTGCAATATTTAAGATTCTTTGTTAAAATTGACTTACCTTATATTTAAATTTAAGAGACAAAATAAAATATTTAGAATTAAAAAAATTAGAGTTTTGCTTACCTAGCATCATTGGCATGTTCCTATTTTAATTATACCTTTTTTGTAGATAGAAAATTCTAGTATCTTTATTTTAATTATTATAATTTTTTTAATATTTTTATTTATAGCAAAAATATGAAATGTTTAACTTGAATAAAATCTATACGTTTCAAATTTCATTATTGAAATATATTTAACTTAACTGAAGTTTATTAGTTCTACTTGTTTTACTTTTGGAATTTATCGATTTTGTGATTATCATTTAATGTGACCGTATCTTTTTTTTTATATAAGACTATATTTGTGTTTGGTGGAAGAGTGATTAACCACTATTTCTAAAAAATCAATTGGTATTTAATAGTAAATACTCATTCTTACCTACTAATCAGACATTTTATCAAATCAATCCATCAAATTTCACATCAAATTTATCAGTCAACAACTATTAATACCAATACTCAAACAAGTAATTAATTACTCAATCACTATTAATTTCAATCCCAAAACAAGTATTCAGCTACTATTATCTCTCCGCTTCTTTCCTACTCTTTTCTAACAAAAGCAAACAAACCTAATTGAATTTATTTTTCTAAAATATTGACATTGGTAATTTTATTTTGCATGCCACACATAAAAAAAAAAATCACTACATAAAAAACCAATTAGTAGACCCCTCAACTAGGTTAATGGAGATTTGATATCTTCTTTTGGGCAATATGTGACATTTTCATTTTTGCTATGAAATGGAAAGAGAATTGTCCCCTTGTTGTACAACTTGGCCACCCTCTAAATCATAAAACCAACTTGGCTACCCTACATATCTGTGTAGGGTCATCCTACATGCATAATTGAGTAACCTACTTAATTTCATTTATTGCAACTCTTACCATTATTTAATTATAGAATTTTCTACAAATAATAACAAATAAATAAAATTGTAACTTTGTTTACACTTCTTTACTTACCATAAATTTTCTAGGTTCTACTTAAATGCAAGGAGGCCAAAATTAAGTGATTATACAATACCAAACATTAGTAAAATCATATGTTGTACCACTATTTCCTACCACAAAACTTACTTTTTTGGATATGCATGACATAAGATAATTAATAAGGTTACATCATCTTTCCATAAATTATATATAACATGTTTTAATTACATACATTGAATTCGATTGGATGAAAGTTACTACACTAAGAATAATTGAAGACGAGTTTTAGAAAAATAATAATTGAAACGATTATTGGTGTGAGGAAAATTATGAATTTGTTCTTTTTAAAAGGATAAATATAGTGAATTTTGGCCCTTTTTTTTTAATTTTGCTCACAATATTCATTTGTTATTTATTTATTTATTTATTTTAGTACTGTTGAAATCAGCTGGATTAAAACAGTTAGTTTAAACAAACTAACTGTTTCCAGTTTCTGATTTCTGTTAAGGTGATTAAATCAGTTTGTTTGTTAGGTAGTTTTCACCCATTTCTTTATTTCTTGTAAAGCTCTAAACATTCTATAAAGAGCAGCCATAGAAGAATAGAAATCTCACCTTTTGGAAATACTTGTAATCTGTAAACTCCTTGCAAATTTAATAACACTCTCTATAGCTCAGTGGATGTAGATCAGTTCTTGGTCGAACCACTTAAATCCTTCTGTTAATCTCTTTACTTCTTTCCTTCTCTTCCTTCTGGTGTTATCGTCTTCTTCATCTCTTTCAAGAAGTCCATCGCAGTCATTGAAGCTTTTCTTGGACAGCAGCAGAAGTTTTTTTTTTCTTGGACAGAAGCAGAAGACTGCTTGCTTTCGGCAAAGGGGAAGAAGTTCTTCTCAAAAGGAAGAACAAAGCTGAAAAGAGTAAAGTAAGAATGATATGTATGTGTTATGCTTTCTAGTATACACGTATAGCATCTTTTTTTTTTTTCTTTCTCAAATTCAAGATAAAAATAGCATTTATCTTAACAAGTACAATCGGAGGGAAGAGATCACAAATTCTACCTAGAGAACACTATTATTCTCAAACAAATGAAAATAAATAAATAACACGATAAATACTTAAACCAGGAGAAACGCTAATTTTATATTTTGCAAGTTGTATTGGATGAGTTATTGTCTCAAAATAATTACAAAGGTAGAAAAATTATAAATTATTTTTATCTATAGTTATTAAATATTATAAATATTGTATGATTAAAAAAAAAACAATATTCATAATAAAATAATTGCATTTGTTTAATTTTTTGATATTGACTATATTTTTTTTTTTAATAAAAATTGGGAGAGATGATTACAAATACTGCTTCCAAAGATCAAACATGTGGCTGTGATGTTGAACTCGATTATCTCCGTATAATGACTATATTTGTAACTATTTTTTAGATTTGACTAATTTTATTAAAAATTTTTTTGAATAATTACTTTCTAGATTTCATTAATTTGGTAAGTTTTTCTTTATATTTCTCTAATATTTATAAAAGGGTACTACGCTTTTTAAAATGAAGTCTTATGTGATGATAGACGAAGTGGTGAGATAGATATCTTCGTAAAATAAATGTAAAACAGGGTTGGAAATAGAAGACTTGGCCATCATTCGAATTGTATCAGTTTCAACTTTGTTGTTATCCCTTTTTAGTTTGATTATAATCGAAAGTTTAGAATTTATGACATCTTAATTTTTAATCAAATGTTTACTCTCTTTAGCTTTTTTTTTTCTTTTTTTTTTATAAAACACACAAATATATTAACAATTAATAGAACAAAGATTACAATCCTCTTCCACACAAGAGGCCAACCCCATTCAAAAAGAAGGACTTGTCATCCAAAGAAGAAGAAAAAAGGTTCCAAACAACAGAACAATCACCCGGGCATTTGGCAAGCAAATCGGCCACCCTGTTACAAGATTTATTGCAATGGGAGAAAAACACCTCCCCAATTCTTAAAGAAAGAGACATGATATCAACAATAATGTTGTTAAACTCTGACAGATCCCTACTAGCACCCACTAAATCTTGAACCACTCCTTTTGCATCCGACTCCACCAACAGAGGAGGAATCAAAGAGTTAGCATTTAGAATATTTTTCAAGCCCTTTTTGATCGCCACACCTTCGAGAAATTTGACTGCATAATTCCTGTAACCAGCTTTGATCCCAGCTAAGACCGGCATCCCTTTGCAGTCACGCACAATCCAGCCAACTTTTCCAACACCCGATCTTGGACAAACAAAAACATCAGAGTTGAGTTTCCACCACCCCTGCGGGGGGGGGGGGGGGGTGCTTTCCACGACTCCACATTTGGCTCAGCTACCCTCCCAGAAGTTTCACATGTACCTGAAAAAGAAACATGAACATGAGCATTGTTTACAATCTTTAATAACATGCATACTAGACTCTCTCCTTTATAGGCACGAGGGGCACCTTGTGTCAACATCAATTCTCTGACGGTAAATGTTACACTTTGAGGGAATAGCTTTGCAATCACACTCCAAGCCCCAAGCTTAATCTTTGGAAGACAACGGATATTCCAAAAGCTATCACAAATCGAAGCATTAGTAGGACCCCCTGAGGGCAAAGCAATGCCTTTGTCCGCTAAATCCATAGCAAGACTTTTAACTAAGAAAGCCCTCTTTGGGCAGCGGTTCCACATGATTTCATATTTACCCCCCGACTCACTAAGAGGGGTACTAAGAATCACCTCAGAATCCTCCACACATAAAATTTCTCTGATAACAACATCCCCCCATCTGCCGCTCTCATCAATGAGGTCTGCCACCTTCCTATTACGCCAATTGCACCTATCCTTGATAACGAAAGGGTAACCCGTTCTAGCAATCCAAGGATCATTACCAATCACAATATCTAACCCATTTCCCACTTTCCATCTATAACCATGCTCAAACAACTCTCTTCCCCACAAAATACTCCGCCAAGTATACGACGGGTTGCTTCCCAGCTCAACTTTCATGAAGATACCATCTTTAAAGTATTTCTTTCCAAACACTTTCTCGAGAAGACTCTCAGGATCTTTTAAGATTCTCTAACTGTGCTTGGCAAGCATTGCTAGATTAAATAAATTTAAATTTCTAAACCCTAAGCCTCCATAATTTCCTCTTTCAAAGGTTCTTCCACGCCACCCAATGAGCCTTGCCCCTCTCTCCGTCCTCACCCCTACAAAAACCTGGCACACAACTGCTCCAAGCTATCATTAAAAGAACTAGGGAGTGTACAACAACTCATTGTGTAAGTAGGGATCGCTTGACCAACCGCCTTAATCGACACTTCTTTACCCCTTCTTGAAAGCATTTTACCTTTCCACCCTTGCAAGCACTTTTCCAACCGCCCCCTAATAGAGTTAAATAAAGCTTTTTTGTTCCTCTGATTTTGCGACGACATTCCCAAATAGACTCTCAGGTTATCATTAATATTTACTCCCAAGATTTTACTAAGGTCATTCATCCTAGACTTGCCAATGCACTCACTTAAAAGCGCTCCCAGTTATCAAAATTAACCACTTGACCAGAGGCAAGCTCATAGCACTTCAAAATGTCTTTGATTTTAAGACACCCTTCCTCATCGGCCCTGTAAAAAACCAAACTATCATCAACAAAAAAATAAATGAGAAATGAGGGACAAGAATGATTAATTTTAAGACTTTTAAAGGAGCTTAAAGATTCTTCGCTGTTAAGAAGCGCCGATAAACCCTCTACGCAAATTAGGAACAAATAAGGAGAAAGTGGATTCACTTGCCTCAATCCTCTTCACGAGATAATCTCCCCAAAAGTGGTACCATTGATCTTGACAACATACATGACAGAAGAGATACATTTCTCTACCATACGAATCCAATCATCACTAAAACCCAACTTCCTCATCATATCTAACAAAAACCTCTACTCAACCATATCATAAGCCTTGCTTGTATCAAGCTTAAGAGCAGTCCACCCACTTTTACATTTTTTCCGTTTAATAATAGAATGAATGCACTCAAAACCAATAATTACGTTAACAGAAATAAGCCTGCCAGGCAAATAGGCAGCCTGATTCGGAGAAATAATTTTATGCAAAATTCCTTTAAGCCTGTTAGCCATGGTTTCGGAAATAATTTTGTATATCGTATTACATAAACTAATAGACCTAAACTTCTGAATCTTACTGGGATTGAACACTTTAGGGATCAGAGCGATTACGGTTTTATTCAGATCACCAATATCCGCGCTACCATTAAGCACATCCAGACACAACTCCAACAGATAATTTCTCATGATATCCCAATACTTTTGAAAAAATCGGACATTAGTGTCGTCGATGCCAGGAGCTTTAGAGGGATTCATCCCCCGTAACGCCCCTTCCACCTCCGACCTACCGAACAGCTTATCCAGCCAGGCTGCATCATTATCAGCAATCTTTTTATCAACCCACAACAAGATACATTTACAAGCCTCATCAATCCCAGCATTAGACTGGAAAAGGTCATTGAAGTAATTGATATCAATCGAGGCAGTATCCTTATCATTATCAACCCCAGTCCCCATCTCATTTTTTATTCTCTCGATGTTATTTCTTTTCTTCCGCTGAGAAGCTCTCATATGAAACCACTTGGTATTTCTATCCCCCACTTAAGTCAATCTTCCCTAGATCTTTGTTTCCAGCAATTTTCATTCTCTTCAAGAAGTTTATCAATACTACACTCCGTTCTAATAATCAGATCAGTTATGGAGTTATTGCTATTTCTAATCAAATTTTCAAGCTCTTCTTATTTCTTCTTAATGGCTCCTCTAATAGACCCCATTAGTCTTTTAAAATTCCAATTTTTCAGATTTGATAAACAATTTTTTAATATTAACAAGAAAGTTATCCACATGATTTTACTCTTTTTACCCTCATCCCAACAAACCCGAATATCTTCCTACACTCATCATGCAGCGTCCAGCCATCCTCAAACCTAAGAGGTTTCTCACCAATTCTAATCCCCCTAGCCCTATTGATCTCCCAATTAAAAACAACGATAACTAGTCTATGATCCGAAGAATAAAAGTTACTATGAAACACATTATTTTTCCATATAAAGCAATAAAAGAAAGATTCGCGAAATACCTGTCAAGCCGACTTCTAGTAGCAAACTTACCTTTCTTGTTTTTAATCCAAGTGAACTCCTCCCCAATAAACCCCAAATCAATGAGTAAGCACTCATCAATCACTCCCCCCCCCCCCCCCTAAAATCTTTCATAAAAAGCACTCATCAATCACCTCCCTAAAATCTTTCATACCTGCTTCACATCTACTGCTTCCAAAAATTTTCTCCTTAGGGTCAACTATCTCATTGAAATCGCCCCGATGATCTATGGCATGTCGTGAGCTTTAGCCAACCTTCGAAGCAGCTTCCAAGACTCCTTCCTTTTAGACAAAACCGGATTTCCATAGTAACCAGAGAATCTCCACCACCCCCTGTGGTCATAAAATATAGTGTCAATATGTCCTTGAGAAAAGGAACTATCTTGACATTCAAAGAGGAGTTCCACAGGAGTATCAGGCCTCCACTAGCCCCATTACTCTACACACACCAACAACTATCACAATCCACCAACACCTTTATCCTATCCATAGCCAACACATTACACTTCGATTCACTGAAAAAAATTAATTGAAGTCTAACTTTGCACACTTCATGTCGAAGTGCCCGACTCGCCCGGGGGTTTCCCAACCACCGAGCATTCCAACATAATATTTTCATTGCGTCCGGCGAGACTGTTCACCAGTCTCCGCCGATATCCCGCTGATTATCTCAACGCAGTTCAATCTTCCTTCTTGTTATTAACCACCATCTTCATCCCCTCCCTGGCATGCTTCCATCCACAATACATTTCACCCGCTTTTTCAATCTCCATATCATTCCCCTGGTTAACTCTAAGCCTAGCTCTTATTTTCCATCTCATCGCAACTTTGTTAGACGAAAAATTATTGTCGTCATTGATGATCCCCTTCCTACCATCCTCTTCATCCATCATCCCATCGTACTCTGTATCAACCATTTTCTCATTTTCCACAGTAGAAATTCGAGGCATCAACCCGATCACCGAATTTAAGCACTTATTCTTGTAAATTTTCCTAGCACACGTACCACTTTTCATTGCATCTCCAAGAAGCTTCTCCCCTTTTTTTTAATTGAGCCTCCCATTAAATTTGGCTCACTAGAAATCATTGGATTTTTTAAAATGAGATTCCAAAACCAATCTTCTCTGGCCCAAAATTTAGTTCAGAATTTTCAGCATCCTCTTTCCTTTCCCACTGTCCAAATAAATCAATTTTGCAGCACAACCCAATCGACTCCCCTGCCCACTTACTTCTTTTAGGCCCGGCCCAACACCCCCTCCAGCACCTCCCAGCCCATTTATCTTCTCTTCAGCCTTATCAGTCTCAAAAGTCGCAACCCTAGCATCGGTTTCCACATTTCCTCTCTTCTCTACAACAAAAAACAATGCCTACTCTTCCTCTACCAAAATTTCTAAAAATGTACCCTTTTATCCATCAAAACGAGTTTTCCCACATCCCATTCTGCCGACACTAGCCGTTGGAGTTCTACACGAATCGCCCAAAGCGTGCCAACTCAGCCGATTTTGACTCAGCCCCGAGTTCACCGACTCGCTCAAGTAACGATTCGCTTCTCTTCCTTCCATCTCTTTTCGATTCCCGATCTAGTCTGCTTTTCTCCGATCTTCTGTCTCATCTCTAACCATTTGAGCGTCTGCACTTCGCTCTCTCCCCTGAGCCAAACCCGAATCCTTGCTAAAACCCCCTATCATTTTTACTTTCTTTTCCCCCTCCTCCATCTCTCCGTCCTCCTGAATGGGCTTTCCACATCGGCATCCCATGCCTCTTCATCGGGCTGGCTTCCCTCAAATTATCTCCAAACAACCATGACTTCCAATCTTCCAACACAATGAATGAGCAATTTGATGTACTGTGACCCATTCTATAACAGCCTATACAATGCTACGGTAATTTTTCAAAGGAAATACTCGCCCACTTCTCATCAGCCAAAGCCCCGCTCTTCACCTTTATAGCTCTTCTTAATGGCTTTAAAACATTGAGAATCACTTTGATTCTAATAAACTTACCCATGTTTCGGTCATCTCCTTCAAAATCCCATTTCACAAATTCCCCCATCAAATTTCCCATTTTCTGAGCTCCAACTTCGGTATGACACGCAGACGGGATGTCATGGGTCAGAACCCAAAAGGAAGCTCTCTTGAATTCTAAATCAAGATCCTTTTACGCCCGGTTATTTGTTCAAAAATCAATAACGAGTTATCAAATATCCAAGGGCCTCTTTCCACCACCATTTCTTTGGTAATTTTGCAAGAAAAGAACAAAGAAACGTATTTGCCCCCAACACCTCGATACTTTCTCGCCATTCCAAATTTAAATGCATCCAAACTAATCGTCTTTGCAGAGAGGACTTTGCAGGCCAGATTGCATTCCAAATTCCCTTTGAAATTCGATATTTCTTCATCCTCCAGCTCAAATACATCTCCCTCATCCTCGTCTTCAGCCAAAGTTAAACCATTCATAAGCTCTGCAAATGAATTTGCATCCATAGCTACCCCTTCTTAAAGCTCAAAGAAACAACCCGCCCCACCCTATCCCGAAAATTCACCACAACCCCCACACACCTCATAAGGAGGTCCCTAAACTCTTGTGCTTTTACCGAGAGAACCACAAGACTCTAGCTAAGGATTGAAAATTTAATAAAATCTTTTTTATTTATCCTTAAGAGAAGAAGTAGTAATGTAGGTCTTCTTTTAGATAAATAAATCATGTAATGTCTAAAATTGATGTCCACTTTCCACGTTATGTAAGTGAGAGGAATATTTTGTTCCATCAATACATTTTCATTTTTTTTATTTTCAATTATCTACCAATTTATTTTGTTTTTCAAATCGAACATCTCCTCAAATGAAGGGTCAAAAAATTTGTTCTTCCTCCTCAAATGAATGGCTCATCTCCTTCCCTCAACTTGCATTAATATTTTTGTTAGATGTTTTACACATAACACGAATCTAAAATCTTGAATAACATGATTATCACTAATTGTATTTGAATCTTAATGAGGATTGAAATATACCTCCGACATCGTGATTTAAGAACCTTTCAAATTCAACAAATAATTGTTATTGATATTGAAGTTTTTTATCAATTGCTTCAAATATTGGTTTCTCCCTCTTTGCCTATAAGCTTGGATGTGTTTTTCAAGTTTCTTTATTCTTATTTCTCTTTCACTTAACTTTGACATATTTGTGATGAACAAATGTGTTCATATTTATAGGTAGAGGGAGGACCAATGTGAAACTTAAATGAACATAAGTTTAACCTTTCATCAAAATTAACTTAAGAAATCATAAATTTTAGAGAAGTGAAGCTTCTCATAAATTTAAGAGAAGTAAAACTCATACATCTCATAAACATTTCTCATAACTTAAAGAGAAGTTAGAACTCATTTAAAGAAGTGAAACTCACATCTCAAAAACTTAAGAGAAGTTAGAACTCATATAGAGAAGTGAAACTCACATCTCATAAACATGTCCATAGGAACACATCTTTTTTCTAAGACCATATTAATAGAGATAAGATGTTTCATTCTTATTTTCCAACAGTGTCCCACTTGGTTGGTAGAAAAATCCATTAGTGTTTTCGTGTTAAGATCATAAGGCACGCGTTGTATATTAATAACTTCATGTGTTTGTTATCATAAGTGTCTTAACTAATCCAGTTGTCAATGAAAGTCATGGCGTGTGCATATTATTTCACAACATGCTTACTTCCATGTACTACAACATTAATAACTTTCATAACTATGCAATAAATGAGATTAACGTAATGGTCATACAATTTCTTGAAGTAAAGATTGTTTCTATTTTCATCGTTACATAAATGTGTAACATTATAAAAAGAAAATTGAAAGAAGATTAAAATATTAAGAGCTCAATAACTAGTATATGTAAGGAAAAAATTAAATGACATAAAATATTCATGAGCTATCTGCAAAGACCCATACTTTCAGTGCGTCTCTGAAAAGTCTTTAGAGGTAGCCCTTTCGTAAATATGTCAGCCACTTGTAAGTTTGTATGTATCGACTCTACAACAATTTTTCTTTAGTTTAACATCTTGCTTCAATAATAGGTATTTTAGGTCATGTGTTTTGAACCTTTGTTATTTATCATGCTTTGAGAAAAAGATTTCAGCTTCATTGTCGTAGTAGACAGTTAATGACTTAGAGATAAAATTTAAAGTGTCAATCTCATGCGAGACAAAATTACCCAACCATGTTTCATGAATTAATTAAAACCTCATAACATGCTACATATTAAGCCATCATAGTGGATCCAAATAACATCTTGAATTTTTGGCTTTTCCATGATATTGCACCTCCACAAAATAGATACATATAGTCAATAGTGCAAATCCTAGTGTCAAGACATCTAGCAAGGGTTGAGTCAGAAAACCGTCATCTATAGTTAACTTGATTTTCTATATGTAAGCATATAATTCCTTGTTCCTTTTAGATTTCTTAGTACTTTCTTTGCAGCATTTCGATGAGTGATTCTTAGGTTACTTTGAAATCTACCTAACATATCAACTGGATGACTGATATAAGACCTTGTACATACATGTGAATACAATAAACTCGCTACAAGAGATGCATAAGGATATTTGGCGATTTCTTCTCGTTTCATAGAAGTCTTTGAATACTGCTGAATTACCAGTTTGTCTCATTTATGCGATTGAACAGGACTACGGAACAATTCATCATGCCAAATCTCTCAAGCATTTTATCAATATATGCTTATGATCTATCACGAAATATTTCTATTCATATCACATAGGAACCTTCACTCATATCTTTCATTTCAAAGTTTGTTGAGAGATAATTCTTAGTTTCACGTAGTGGACCAAGGTCATTACTAGCTAATAATATGTCATCGACATACAAAACCAAAATTGTGAACTTGTTTCACTGAACTTAAGATATATATACAATGGTCAACTAAGTTTTTTGTAAAATCGAAAGTAGTAATGATTTCATGAAACTTAAGGTATCATTGTCTAGAAGCTTATTTTAGTCCATAGATTGATTTCTCAAGTTTATATACCATGTCTTCCTATCCTTCAATTTGAAGCCTTCAGGTTGACGCATATAGACTTCTTCTTCTAAGTCTACATTTAAAAAGGCAGTTTTCACATCCATTTGATTTAACTTGAGGTCATAATAAGCTACTAATGTCATGATAATTCTTAGAGAATCTTTCCTAGAATCAGGAGTAAAAGTTTCATTATAGTTAATGTCTTCTTTCTTATTAAAACCTTTAAAAACAAGTCTAGCTTTATATCATTCAATGCTACCATTGAAGTCACGTTTGGTTTTGGAAATCTACTTACAACTGACTATGACCTTGAGGAAATTGAAGGACTTTCTATACTTGATTATAATTCATAGATTTCAATTCATCTTTCATGGCATTAACTCATTTAGTATAATTAACGTCATTAATGGCATGTGAATAAGAAATCAGGTCATTAGTTCCTTCAAAATCTATTAAGTAAAGTGAGTAATCATCAGGAATAGCAGATATTCTTTTCAATGTCATTTTTATTAGTGTTAATCTCATGATGAAGTTGTTAATCATTTATTGTGTTTTGCTCATTGTAAATAGATTCAACAATGGGATAATTCACAATATATTTCTAAATAGATGGTAAAAGGATGAGTACCCTTATTTCATGAATGACAATGTCTTATTGTTTTGTAGTCCCACTTATTTCACCATTCTCATAGAATTTAGCATTATTAACAATCCTTGTACTATGGTTAGGATAGTAAAATGTATAACCTTTGGATTTGTCTGGGTAACCAATAAAGCGACAACTAACTGTTTTGAAATCTAATTTCTTTTCATTTGGGATATAAAGTCTAGCTTCAGCTTGACAACCCCAGATTTGAAGATGTTTTAATTAACTGGATTTCCATCCTATCCAAAGTTCAAAAGGGGTCTTTGGAACGGTCTTACCTGGAACCCTATTTAAGATGTAAAGAGTCATTCGTAATGCATCCATTCATTAGGACATAGGTAAATTGGCATGACTCATCATGGATCTAACCATTTCCATACATGTACGATTTTGCCTTTCCGCTACACCATTCTGCCATGGAGATCCACGAGTTGTGTATCCTGCAACGATTCTAAATTTTTGGAGAGGTTCAGGATGTTGTCAGGTTTCATCATATCTTCCATAGAACTCACCACCTCTATCTGACCTGATAATTTTCACTTGTCTTTCTAGTTGCCTTTCGACTTCAGTAATGAATACTTTCACAACATTAACGGATTGAGATTTTTCATTCAATAGATAAAGATAACAATAACGTGAATAATCATCGATAAACGTGATAAAATATTTCTCTCCTTTAAAAGTTGGAACATCAAAAGGTCCACAAATGTCTGTATGTATTATCTCAAGAAGTTAAGTACTTCTTATGGCTATATTTTTTGTATGTTTTGTCATTTTTCCTTTAATACAATCAGCAAAAGTTACAGTATTAGTAAAGTCTAGGTTTGAAAGGAAACCATCTTTTACTAATCGTTTGATTCTTTCACTAGATATATGGCATAATCTTTTATGCCACAATGAGTAAGAGTATTTTTTAGATGACTTACCTTTTGTTTCTTTATTATGCAATGTGAGATAGGTTTCAACATCTTGATGTTTAAGATGAAGTTTATAAAGTTCGTCAACTGAAATTCTAGAACCATTGAGGTTAGAATTTTTTAAACAAAGTGAAATTTCCATTTTCTTATTCAAATGAATATCCAAATTTATCAAGTGCGCTAACAGAAATCAAATTACAGGAAATAGACAATACATAAAGAGTTTGACATAAGTCTAACTAATAACCGCTATCTAAAATAAGACGAAAAGTTCTAATAGCTTCAACTATAGTTTTGTCTATATTTCCCATAAAAATGAAATTTTCACTTGGGTTTGTGGTTTGAATCGTAATGAATCATTGCATAGACTTCGAAGCATGAACGTTAGCACCAGTATCAATCCACAAAGTCGAAGAAGGTACATTAGTAAGATTTGATTCGAAATGACTTACGAAAATCATGGGGTTACCTTTCTTTTCGAACCATGTTTGCACTTAGCACAATCTACTTGTTAATGTTTAGATTTCTTGCACAATTTACAAGTTTCATCTTTCTTTTTCTTCTTGGATGATTAAGAAGGCTCATCAAATTTGGACGGTTCTCTTTTATGGACTGATTTATTCTTTTCCCAACTTGTTTTCCAACTTCTTGAGTGAAATGAGCAAGTTTAATATTTTCTGGATCTTTCCTATTAGTTTATTCATTTAGACACCACTTTTCTGGAATAGTGTTATAATGAAATTTGAATGGTTCATACTAAGAAAGGTAAGCTAGTCATAATGAATTGGACAAGAAATGCATCATCCATAATCAATCCCAAATTTTTAAGTTTGTCAGCAATGTTGATCATTTCAATGACATGAGCACTCATTGAGCGAGAACCATCAAACTTAATGGTTACAAGATTTGTCATAAGTTTCTCCGCAGGGGATTTATCTACAGTCTTGAACTGATCCTCAATGGCTTGCAAATATTCTTTTGCACTCTCAGTTTTGGGTAGAGATTTCTTTTTATTGGTATCTATTATCATTCGTAAGAACATTATGCTTAGTCTATTTGATTGTTCTCGATCATTATGAAGTTTGTTTTCTTCAAGAGTACTTTCGTTAGTGAGTGGACTTGGATTCTCTTTAAGAAGAGTCATGTCTAGTTCAAGTAGCCACAAAGAAAACTCAACTTACTCTCTCCATTCTCAGTAGTTGGTTCTATTGAGTTTTAAAATAGACGTAGTCATTGAATTAAGAGTTGAATGTATGTTAACTATGAATAGAGATTCTAGAATTAAGGCTAAAAAATTGCAATATTTTGGTATCTAAACATGATAACTATAGGCTCTCCTGTGGGTAGTCGTCTAAAATTATATACATAATGTCATTTTGGATTGTTATATCTTAATGAACACATTCATTGAACAATACACATTGCTTAAATATACGAATTTATTCGTTTGTGGATGAATATTAATTCGTGCACTTAAATGATATACATTGTTCATATAAGATTATGTTTATGAGAAAACCATAATAATAATAATCTCCTTATATAAAAAAAAAAACTTTTAGATTTATAGTCTTGAAAATACATAATATTATTAACAATAATAATCCATAAATCTTAGCCAAAAAATCACATAAGATCATGAAAAAATAATATATGATCCAACTGTATATATAGCCTTTAGCCAATTCTGGATCATATGTCTCCATATGACTTTAGATTTTTTATTTTTTTTTGAGTACTTGACTAGATTTTTTTTGAGTTTTCATAATATTACGACATCATGATATTTTTTTTTTCTTTTAATTTCATAATCACGATCAAACAGTCGTGCCCAAAATAAAATTACGGAATTATCATAAACATATATTTAGGTCATAATAGTTGGATCGCGATTTTTCTACAAAATGAAGTTAGTAATGGATTCATCTATGTTGATTTGATTTTATATATATCATTAACGAATAATCATGTATTCTAAACATGGCTCTGATACAACATGTTAGATGTTTTATATATAACATGAGTCTAAGATCTTGAATAACATGATTATCACTAATTGTATTTGAATTTTAATGAGGATTGAAATATACCTCCCGAAATCGTGATGTAAGAACATTTCAAATTCAAAAAGAATTGTTATTGATATTGAAGCATTTTATCAATTGATCCAATTGGTTTGAATGTGTTTTTCAAACTTCTTTATTCTTCTTTCTCTTTCACTTTGACACATTTCTGATAAACAAATGTGTTCATATTTATAGGTAAAGGGAAGACCACTGGAAAACTTAAATTAACATAAGTTTAACTTTTCATCAACTTTAGCTTAAGAAATCATAAATGATAGAGGAGTGAAACTCACTTCTCATAAACAAAGAGACTAAAACTCATACATCTCATAAGCATTTCTCGTAACTTAAAGAGAAGTTAGAACTCATTTATAGAAGTATAACTCACATCTCATAAACTTAAGAGAAATTAGAACTAGAGAAGTGAAACTCACATCTCATAAACATGTCAATAAGAAAACATGTTTTTCTAAGACTATATTAATGGAGATAACATGTGTCATTCTTATTGTCCAACAATTTTTACTTCTTTTTTTAAAACATCTAAATTACGTTAAATCAAGATCCTTAAAACATTAGATATTGTATAAATTTAAAACAAAAACAAAAAATAGATATAAAATGCAGGAAGAGTTTCTTTTAAATAGTGAACAAGATGATGGTAAAAAAATTTCCATAATATACCATCATCACTCATCAAGTTTAATCACCAAGAACTTGCTAGAAGTTCAATATTTAAAGCAATACGAACACGACTATAGAGCATCCCTCACGATTGCCTACAACAAGCTATTTTTTGATGAAAGAGAGATAGACTGCCACTATAATACAAGCTCCATAGAAATAGTTTATGGTATAATAATTAGTCATCTAATCGAAGCAATTGCAACGACTCGCAATCGATCAAAGTCCAAGATAGCCAACATCTCCTTGTACAATGAATAATGCAAAATAATAACTAGACATAAGACAGAGATGTACATTAGATACATAATATATTTTCAAGCGACATGCACGACTTTTGATATTGGCAAAATCGTATGTGTATACACAAAGAGGTATAATACAAACTCCCCTTTGACAACCACGTGGCATTAAAAGTGGGTTCTATGCTCGCAAGGATTGAAAAGTTGAATAAATGTTTCTACATTGATGAAAGTTTGACGATTGCTACCATTCTATGAAAATCATTCGAAAAAACGCATAGAAATTACATTAGCAGAGGATAGAGATGTACACTTGATGTACATCGTGTTGCAGTAGATCTTGATCTTGAAAAAAGTACTAGAATTGTATGTATCTTTTTACAAAGATGAGATTAACAAAAGCAAGATTATAACTATATCAAATGACATATATGTACAATAGATTACAACTAAGTATATGCTACGACTACATTTTAGAGGAAATCGTATCAATATATACATGGATGGAGGACAAAGATTGGTCTATCTTCAAGAAAACATGTATGATATTTAATAATTTATGTACAACGACAGGCAATATATGTATAGACATTAGTTGATATCATTTAACTCTTATATGTATGGTGTGTGTCAATGTGTTAATTTTCTTTTTTTATTCCAGTTATATTCGAATCTCCATTACTCTACATATGTCTCATATGTACACAATTTATTAATAAGTATTCAAATCATCCTTCTTAGTTTTAAGTTTCAAAGTCAATTTCCAATGGTATGTCTCACACTATCAAGTTACACCTATTGTTCTAGGTATTTAATGATGACCAACCGATTTTGCTTTAATTCAAATTTCAATCAATTCACATGGATGAAGAGAGTTCAAATTATTTTATTAGAATGTTTTTTAATAAAAAAAAAATTGTTAGATAAATTAAAAGATTTCATATCTTTTTATCATATCTAGGGGATTTTTTTAGTCAAATAAAATCAGAAAGATTTTGTTGAAAGTAAATAAAAAGAATAAATAAATAAATGGTTAAATATAACCATATTTAAAATGGACTTAATTGTCATTAAAAATATATCAAATTATTTAATTTCTCTAAATTTTATATTTAACACATTTATTTAAACCAGTAAAAAAACATTTGCTAGTTAACCCTTTTCTTAATTCTTAAACAATTGTTTATATACCTTAGCTATATTATTTTGGGTGAATATAATAATTTTATTAAACCAAAAAATAAATTATGTAATCCTCGGGATGTTTGGATTTAGATTTAAAGAGTATTTAGAATTAATATTTAGAATGAAAATTTATTTTGAGTATTTAGAAATAATGAGTGTAGTTAAAAACTTGTTTGGATGTATTTTTTTTAAGAATATGTAAAATTAGTATTTAGAATGAAGATTCATTTTGAGCATTTAGAATCAATGATTATTAACGATTGTGGTCAAAAACTTTGTTTGGATGTAGGTTCTTAAGAGTATTTGAAATTAGTATTTAGAATGAAAATTTATTTTGGGTATTTAGAAGTAATGGTTATTAGAATGAGAATTTATTTTGAGTATTTAGAAGTAATGATTGCAGTCGAAACCTCGTTTGAATGTATTTTTTTAAGGAGTATTTAGTAAATACTAATTTCAAATACTCTTCTAAAATCTCATAACAAACACCCAAAAGAAATCTTGGACTTTTTGTTAATTAATTAGATATAATTTAAAGTCGTCGAATAAATTTGTTATTTACACGTATGTAAGCTTGAGTTTGTAAAACATTTTTGTTTGTCTTAAATAGTAAAATTTGTGACAGAAAGGGTTGATGGCGCAATGGTTTCATTGTTTGGTGTACTAGTGCTCTCCATGTACTAAAAAAAAGTTTTGTCACATACTTTCCTATAATATTGTATTATTGACTGACTATGAATAATATTTTAGAATTTGTTTTTATTTATAAATATTTTGTGAAAAAAGCACATTCATTACAATTTTCCAATTTAAAAATGGGTTAAAATACCAATTTGGTCCTCTAGACTTTAAGGTTTGTTCCATTTTGGTGCTTATACTTTTAAAAGGTCAATTTTAGTCTCTAGACTTTCAAGTTTGTTCCAAATTGGTCCCTAAACTTTTAAATGTTTCATTTTAGTCCCTCAACTTAAAAAAAAAATCATTTTAGTCCCTACATTTAGCAACCAAGTACAAACAGTTAGGTTATACCACGGAGGTTACTAATGCATGAAAATTTATAGAAAATTTCGGTTGAGTTTCTCCTAAAATATGGGAAATCATACCTGCAAAATCTATGAATCAGAGCCTAGATGTTTCAAAATCATTTGAAACGACACTGCAAGTATAAATCAAAGCATTCAAGCTATACAGGCAGTCAAACAGTTTAAACACAAATATAAATTCCAAGATCTCGGTTTCATAACTAAAAAATTTTAAAACGAAGTTATTCAAATAGTTCGTGCAGGAAGAGATGCATTAAGACTATAAATAACTACATTAAAACTAGACGCAGCGAACACATCCACTTTTGGTCTATCCTCAGCTGGCTCGATGATCCATCCTGGTGCACACCTGCAACTATGGTTTTGAATCCAGAGCCAACATAAAACAAATGGATGAGTCTATGAGAACTCAGTAAGAAACCCCTCACAGGGTGTACATAGCATATAAGAACACATCAAACATAAACCATAAGTCTATGAATAACATGTACAAATGAACGGGAATGCATCCCGACTCTCTGGTATATGTGCCACGCGCTCCAAATCTTGTTGTAGTACTCGAGGAGTCTCACTAGTCGATGCCGAGAAACTCCAAGTCACTACTTGACCCTTTCTGGGTACAGTAGAGCACTTAGACGCGAGGGTTATCCACTAAAGTCGCCAAGGCTATCTTAAGTCCCTCCGGCAGGGTGGGGTCAATCCGAATACATCACATACCACACACGGCACCGAGCCGAGAGCGGACCAACCTGCTAGCACGACGCTCACTTATGCTTTAGCAATTTCGGCTGCTCACTGTCTAGCAAGTTCCACCTCAAACTCATGCATAAGGGATCTCCGTCCAATGCCTAATTCCCATATCACATATTATGCATCCAAGATCACTCAGCTATGCTACCCGTAAGGACAACCAGGTCCTCAGCCGATACCATAAGACTCGAAAAGCCATTACACGACCATGTCGCGCAAGGCGAAGCATCTTGATACGTGGGTATAAGCTATGGAGTCGTCCGGGCGCCTCACAGAATATCTTCGGCGCAAGTGAGGCGAACAAGAACCAATGAAGTTCCCCCACAGTACTAAGCCAACCGACAGCTCGTCCTACTGTAGGTGCAGATATCTGTCTAAGCATTAGCGGATACGTTAGCCAAAGCCTAGACCACACTTCTGCTTGACAGTTTGCAACTCGTACAGGCTGTGGTGCTCGGACTGCGCTATAGTTAGAAGTAAACCCAATAGTATCTCGAGAAGCTCCAAGGTATCAGAAAGAACTGCGGGAACCTCGACCGCGGTCGACTACCCAACATGTCTAAAAGACCTATGGTCAAACCCGATGGCCACGCGTCTCTCTCGGGATGGTTGCAATCCATCCTTCCACAAGCACAATCTCTTACATCTTACTACCTCTGTCCGTCAGAGAACCTTGTAGCGTCCGGCCACCCTAATGAGTCGTTCCCTGACGTGTCACGTAGTAGCAGACCCTATGGTCTACTGCAACCACCTATGGCGAAGCAGAGACATGTCAAGGCCATCTGGAAGACATGCTGACACTATCAAGGAAAATGACTCGACGCTCACCTCAACACATAATGCATGCACAACCCTATATCTATTGCAAATGTACATAATAGGAAAAAGATGTATCATAAGCAATCTACCTGGTTATTCGTCTAGGACTCAATACATAAGAATGGATCATCACGATAATATGCTACACAATGTATCCATACATAACATGCTACAACACAATACATAATGATATCGTAATATCATGCAAGTACACGTATTAAGCTAGACATCGAGCATACATTAGATACTAAATCATATTCAGCGTACGAGTATCAACTCAAAACTACCATCCTTTATACAAGTACATAAATCAACAAGGAACCCTACATGCATCTAACCAGCCAAACAAGAACTGCATACAGTTTGAGATATACGAATGCACATTAACAAACATGAGATTAGTTTAAGCAAAACAATTCTCGTAGGGTCGCTTACTCTTGGTTATACTAGAACCAACTACTCTAGACTTTAGTCCAAGAGAACGCCCTAGTTAAGCCTCTGACTCCCGTTTACTAGAATCGAACAATAAAGGCTCGATCCCAAATCGAGCACTTCTGATATGCCTCTGAACCTACCATTGAAACATAAATCAACAAATGCAACAATTAAAGGTTTAACCCACAACAAAGAGTTGAAGGGAAGCAAGGGGATACTTAACTCAAACTTGCGAGCATCGACCCAACCTAAGAACCAAGCCTTTAGGAAAACCAAGAAGCTTAAGCTCGACTTAAACTACTAAACTACTCTAATACCAAGCTTAACCAAAGTAGCAAGCTTATCGAGACTAAAACAATCATGAAGACAACAACCTTGCAAACCCAAAGGCGCAATTAACTTCCACGCATGCCTTAAACGATCACCGAACATCCAACACAACTCGAAGACATTCACCAGACATCCAACGCAATTAACTTCAAGTCGTAACCCAAGTTCAAAATCCAAATGTAGAAATATCAACACCCACATCTAACACTCACCCCATCGATCTCGCCAAAACTCCACTCCATTCATTATGAGCGGCTCATTCGATGCACATACAAGAAAGTCAAAGCCCCATTTTTAGATCAACTCCAACAATCGACACAAATTCTTAAACCTCTCACACAACTACTCAAGACTAGAAATATACCTTCTAAGCCAACACAAAACTCTCAACAGCATCCAACTAATCTCTACCAACCGAACCCTTAGTGTCTATACATCCTTGATTATCACTTGAGCAAGAAGAGACTAACAGCAAACTCAGGCACTATCAAAAGCCATGGGGGAGTAACGACTCCAACAAACTCGGGGTTAGCATCCATGGATCAACGAACACCCCACGCGATTTGGCACACCAAACAAAGGTTGAAGAAGTTAGAGCCCAGCAAACTTTGATAGCGACATTGGCTGAAGAGTGGAACGGAGGAGACACATCGGTGCTGCAATGATGAAGACGAAATCAAGGAAATCGAGAGAGGGAGAGGATTAATCTGGAAAGAGAGGGACAAAGAGATCGCGTGGGGGGAGACAGATTGCGAAAGAGGGAGAAACCGTTAGGGAGTCGCGAGGGAGAAGGGAAAAATCGATGGAAGTGAGGGGTTTAGCCAATTTTAGGGTTACTTTTTGGGTATTTGCAATAAGGCCTTCAAATTGTTTAATTCATATTTAATCAACCTAAAAAATTCTAGAAAATTGCTATTAGATGAGTTGGGAGGACTAATACTTGACATAGAAAAGACTAGTGTTCAAGCCCTATGTGTTGCAGATTATAAAAGCCCTTTTAAAAAAAAAACCTAATTTAATTTATTTTGAAAGTCTAGGGACTAAAATTAATTTAGTCTCTAAAGTTTGATCAAACCTAAAAAATAGTTTATTGAAAAAATACATAATTCACTATTTTTAAAATTTTGTCAAACCATCGAGACTAAATTCTACTCCTTAGGGACTAAATTTTATATTTCTCAAAACCATAGGGACTAAAGTAATTGAAATATTTTTTTTAAAGTTTATGGACTAAAATTAGATTTTTAAAAGTTCATGGATCAAAACAAAACAAACTTGAAAATCTAGGATTAGAATTAAACTTTTGAAAGACTAAAATCAAAATGGAACAAACTCTATGGACGAAAATGGTGTTTTAACTTATTTTATATTGTGTATATAAAAAAAACAAATCATAAATGTTATACCATTAAAAAGTAACAAGTATCTCCTGCAACTCTCCGCACAAACAAGTATTATTATCATTTTGAAAGCTTTGTGTAAACTATCGCATTCAAACGAATTATTATAATAATTATTCTATCCAAACACCCTCCTAAACTAAAATTAAAATTGGAATAAATTTCACAATTCAACCTGCCAACATTTTACTTTATGTACATTTGGTTGAAATATTTATTCAAGTGTAAAATGTATAATTTTTGGTGTTCATTTTGTTTGAGTGCAACATTTTGGAAACATGAGAGGAGATAAATATTAATCATGACATAAATCATACTCAGAAACAAAGGAAAATTTGTAGATTATATTAATGAAAATGGTTAGCAAAAATAAAGATATCAGGGGGTGATATTGCAAATAAAATTGTGGTGCATGGTAAAGCTCAAAAGGAGTGTCTTTTAAGCTACATTTTACATGACCATGAGCTTTCTCCGAAAAAGGGTAAAAAAGAAAAATCAATTCAAAATTGTGGGCAAAAAGAAGAATATTAATTAAGAGCCCTTTCATTTACTCAAAATCACCATTTTTAGTTAAATGTTTTGCATAAATTATACCATGGTCTTTTAAGCTTGTGGTCCTATGACTAAAAGTGTTTTTATCAATTCTATATTGTGTTCTACCGAATGGATTAGTGACGCAGTGATTTCATTGTTTGATGTTATTCCAGTTCAACACCAGCGTCACGTGTTCGATTATGAGTTTTAGATATGTTTGCATAATATTGTGAAATTAAAAAAAATAATTATTTATTAAAATTTTAAGACAAAGTACTACCAGTATTAAAAGTGAAAGATTAGCCAAAAGAACATTAATTCAGCCGTATCAATGTACCCAATAATCATGAGACGTGGAGTTTAAATATCTCCCCCAATTGTTATAACCTTAAAAAAAAAAAAAAAAAAGTGAGATTAATGGGAAAGGTAATTATTTGATTTCCATCCTAGTCAATAATCATGATATTGTTCTTAGTTAGATTCTTTATCCCATCAGTATTTCTTAATTATATGTCAAATTCATTTTCAAACAATGCCATCTTGTTATATGTCATATTGGTTGAACTTAACTCTTATTTAAATATTAAAGGCTAGATTTATTTCTAAATTAGTATCACATATGATCTATTATTATGATCTATTATGTAAAGAGTTACTGGTTTAAATCTCTTATTCAATTTCTTTAAAAATAAGTACCTTCCTTGTTTTTGAGTATGGTATGTTTTTTTTGTTTGGTTCTTTCAAAATCAAGTAGTTTTATTGTCGATGTTTATATATATGAGAATGTTAAAATAATGACTAAACTAATTTTAAATCTAATATATTAATAAAGTGAATAGTTTAATTTTAGGGAAATTACTTCCCTTAACAATTTTATATTCACTTATTTTAATTATAACATTTTCTTAAAAATAGTTGTTACATAGCAGATTTTTATTCGTTTTTTCAAAGTTTCATTGTTATCCATTCTTTTAACAAATTGATTAACGATGACTAAAAAGCTGATCGAATCTATCGGTGAATTCATTGTGTCTATTAATTGAACCACTAATTGAAGATTTTGAGGTGAAACTAAATTAGTGATTCAAGACTACCGGTTAACTAATTAAAACTATCAATTGAATAGATAGAGGTGATGACATTTTGGTCATTTTTCAAAAAAGATTCATTTTCTTATTTGTAGAAAATATTTTCAAAATTTTACTGTACATAATTTTTTTTTTTTTTTTGCTATACATGAAACATCCGCTTAATTCTATCATAAATAAAATAAAATATAAAAGTAATCAATTCTAAATATAATTCAAAATAATATTAAAAATTATATCAAATAAATTTTGAATATTAATTATTATTTTTAAATATTCAAAATAAATTTTGGTTATATGCTCAAAATAAATACATATTTTAAATGGTGTTATGAAGATAGTTTTACAAAAAAAGAAAAAGAAAAAGGAAAGTGTTTAAAACAAAAACCAAAATCGTAATTAGAGCTAAAATAAGGGTCAGAAACGTGAACTTGTTTGTGGAGAAACGTTCAAAAAAGGAAAAAAAGAAAGTTTTTTTTTTCTTAAAAAAAATAAAAGGTAATAAAGGCAAAGTCAAAGTCAAATATTTCTTTTTTTTTTTTTGAGAGAACAAATATTGCATTTAAACTCTCCCCATTCCAATTCATATCTTTTTTTCTCTTATTAATAACGGTAAGTAATCATCAAATCCGTAAATTCCTTTATTACTAGGGTCAAGTTTGTCTTTTCACCCCATTATAAGTAACTACCCCAGTCCGCTTTCCAACAATTCTCGTCCCCCAAAATTCCCTTCCTCTCTGTCTCTCTCTCTCTCTGTCAACCGCGTCTGTTACGGCGTCTCACCGGCGACGACGGCGTCGGATAATACGGCGGATGTGAGTTCCGTCGAGCGGCGGTGGAGTTTTCTGTGATTTTACTGGCGGCCGTGGTGCTGGTGTAGGATCGAAACCAGCGGGAGTTTGTGGGGATAGAAATAGAAAGAAGGCGGTGTTTGGATGGATTAATTGGTGTGGAGGTTCACCGACTGGGATGGGGGGAAAGCTGGTGTTTGGTGTGGCAGTCGGCGTGGCGGTGGCGACTTGTGCAGTGGCGGCGGCGGTGGTGGGGCGGAGAGTGAAGAGTCGGAGTAAGTGGAAAAGATTAGTGGCGATTCTGCAAGAGTTTGAGGCGGCATGTGATACTCCTGTGAGGAGATTGAGGCAGGTGGTTGATGCTATGGCTGTTGAAATGCATGCTGGATTGGCCTCTGAAGGTGGTTCCAAGCTTAAAATGCTACTCACATATGTTGATAATCTGCCTAATGGGTAACCATCAATCAATTTTATCTATAGCTTTTATTTTCCAATGCTATCTTATTGATTGCTGGCCTTCGGTGAACTGCCTTGATTGTATTTCAGTGATTTTTTTTTGTTTGGCTGTAGTTCTTTGAAGCTTTCTTGTTTGGTTGTTTGATTTGGTTTTGAATTAATGGAAATCGATTGAATGGTTTCTCATTGTTCTCTATTGTGTTTATCTTCTTTCCCTAGAACAGTCCTCAATTTCAATCTCTTGGTGTATGTGTGTACTGTGGTTTTTGATCTCGTCTCTCAACTGTGTTCCTTTTTCCGCTTTAGTTTTCTAGTTTTGCACGTTTTAAAATTGGGTTTCTGTCTGTATCGTTACTGGTGAGAGATGTCAGTCTTTCTTTCTGCACTGCCTGCTGGTACATATCATCTTTGGCTATGATTTGTGTTTAATCAACTACCTTGTTTTCTTGTTTATGTTTGGCCAAAAGTTTGTTTGTTATTTTGTTTTGTTTGCTTTAGATTTTGATTGATGTGTGCCAATGTATGTTGTAACTATACATATTTTTGGAGCAGTGTGGGGGCAGTTTTTTCTGTTCTTACTGGGTGGTTATCCTTTTCTTTCCCTTTTCTTCTGCAGGAGCGAGAAAGGAACTTTTTATGCTCTGGATCTTGGTGGTACTAATTTTAGGGTTTTGCGAGTTCATTTGAGTGGCCAGAAATCTCTTACTTTGGAACATGATGTGGAACGGCAGCTGATTCCTCAACATTTGATGACCGGCACAAGTGAGGTGATTTCATTTATGCTATAAACCTTCTCTGTTGCTCGGCCCCGCAGTTGCATTAAATATGTAATTTATCAGTCCTTGTTTATGCTTTCAGGATCTCTTCAATTTTATTGCTTCATCACTGAAAGAGTTTGTCCAGGGAGCTGATGATTCTGATCAGTTGGCCGCCAGAAGAATGGAACTTGGATTTACATTTTCCTTTCCTGTTAAACAAGCATCTACTTCATCTGGGGTGTTGATTAAATGGACTAAAGGATTTTCCATTGAAGATATGGTTAGTTCAATGCTGTTGAGTGAAAATGTGTTATTTCTTATGAATGTGCTGAATAATTGTTTTTAGTGATTACTTTAAATCTGTTCTACTTTTCAGGTTGGACAAGATGCTGCACAATCCTTACAACAAGCAATCGATAAGCTTGGACTGGATATGAGGGTATCAGTACTGGTAAGCATTCTGTTGATTTGAAAGTTGGCTGAAATGATGACATGTATAAGCTTCACTTTCCCTTCAATTGCTAATTGATTGAAGAATTGTACTCCCTTCCAAAAATTTGTTGGTTGATGTGATTTTTGTATAAGTTTTCTTTTCTTTTCTTGATTCATCCCCCCTTATCTGCCTGTACTTTTGTACTCTTTTGAAGAGAGCTTATGACAGAAAAAGTTGCATGGTTTACCTATGTCCTCCTTCTCTATGGGCAGTGTTTTGCAAGACACAAAAAGGTTCAAAGCTCTTTGGAGCCTGAGCACGAGGCGCAAAAAAAACGCGGACTTTACTTTGGAGGGGCGCCACGTATATTAACCACAAACATACACACACACATATATTATCCACTTTCAATATAGAATGCTTCAATATTTATCTATACATAGTATCAAAACAAAAGCAAGTTTTATAATAAATAAGTCTTAAATGCAAAAGTTCAAACTCATCCCTTCTAGAAAAATAAAAACCTTACACAGTGTATGCATTTGGAAAAAAAAAACCGACAAATATATACAAAACACATGAACATAAACAAATAAAAACCTTACACACAATATATGCATTTGGAAAAAAAAGAAACTAACAAATATGTACACAACACATCAAGATAACATACACATATATATTTTTACGATTGGTTATAAAAGAAATAGATGTGATGACTGATGAGTGATCGAAGAAGAAGTCTCATCAGGCACAGCCGGTGAGTCGTCAACTACAGTGCCGGTGAGGAGGGGTCTAGATTTGTCTTAGCAGCGTCGGCGATTTGTTTGAGATGGAGAAACAAACGGTGTAAGGGCTTTTTGTTTTGAACGGACAAGGAAGAGTGGAAAAAATTGAGGGGTTACTTTTGAATTTCGAAGCTTTTACGATAAGAAGCTCGCGAGGGAAGCTTCTGATTTTTTGTTTAAAAAAAAAAGAATTAAAAGAATATTGTTTTGATTATGATTATAAAATAAAAAAAATAAAGCAATTAAACGTGCCTTTTGCGCTCGAGCACCTTTGGCTATGCCTCACTGAAGCGAAGCCCAATCACTGCACCTTTGGCTTTTTGTGCTTTTTTGGAGCTTTATTGAGCTTTTTAAACCACTATCTATGGGGGTAGAAACAACAAATTTGTTTCTTCTTAATAGTTTACAGAAGGAAATGCTGCATTTTTTTGATACCCCACTTCCCTGAATAACATTTGACATCCAACTTTCTTTAATTGGCTTGGCTTGAGAATCTTTCCCGGTTAGTTTTTTTGTCCTGTTCCATAGATCTTAGCGGTTACTTCAATGCATGTTTGTTTGAAATTGCGTTATTGATGCTTGGATGAACTATTTGCTCTGAGAAATAAACACTCTACTATAACTCTAAACTAAAAAGATGCTTGCTTCTGTCTGCCTTTTGATAGCATTCAGTCTGAAGTAAAATATAGTCTTACCCATCTTCTCAATAAATTTAATTTTTTCGATGGAGCTGGAAGAATTCTTAGACATCTAGAGTCAACATGTATGTTGCTCATTCTTGTTTTTTGTGATGTTTTCTACTGGGATGAGTTTGCTAGACCAAATATATACTTCAATATGAAAACGATGTTGAGTGTCTATGATTCATGGAGTCTTTGTGAATTGTATTTGTAACCTGTCTACTTTAAAACTATATTACTGCCTGATGGAAATTGATTAAATTTGGTTATGCTGCTAAAAGCCTAAAATTTAATATGGATGAAACGGTTCTCATAGTGGATGGTTGTCAATAATTTCGTTGTTAAAAAGTGGTAGGAACATGATAGGCCCCTTGTACGTTTTGTATATAAACGTAGAAATAAGAAGAGTATAAGTGTAAATAAAGAATAGGGAGAGGGGCACATTTGTACTTTTGTCTTTACATATAAGTAGCGATACATTTGTAATTGTTGGTTTTGAAATGAATAATTGAGAAGTGGGTTAAGGAAGTAAAGGTTCTTTGGGTCGGGTTCTACCATTTTGGTATCAGAGCAGTTGAGATCGGGGACAGTGACGATGACGACTCGAATGGAAGCGAGAGTGGAGGCGGTAGAAAGTCGAATGGATGTGGTGGTGGATTCGATTCAGAAGGAGATAGGAAAGATGACGGAAAAATTGGCAGCCGAGCAAAAGAAGGAAATTTTGCAGAATGTGGCCGACGCGATGGCAGAGTGTATGCAACGGTTGCGGGTGCAAATTCGGGAGGATCGATTGGCGGAACAAGGGGGACTGGGGGAGGAAGCTATTCGAGGGAGGAAGTGGCGGGCGGTTCCAAGAAAGGGGAGTATGGGGACCAAGATTCCAAGATTGGGGGAGACGGTAATACAGAGATGAATTTCGGTAAGGTGTTGGTGCCGGCATTCGATTTGCGGCTAAGGAAACTAGAGGTTCCATGGATTGGGGGAGACAATCCACATGAGTGGTTACAGCAGGCGGAGAGGTATTTCTCTATTAATCGGTTGACGGAGACTGAGAAATTGGAGTCTGCGATACTGTGTTTAGAAGGGGTGGCGTTGAGGTGGTATTCGTGGGCTGAAGCTCGACGTCCGATGGAGTGTTGGGACGAATTTCGTCGGGCGGTATTACGAAGGTTTACACCAAAAAAAATGGGCAGCTTACATGAACGATTTTTTTCGTTAAAGTAGGAAGGGACTGTGAAAGCGTACCGAGAAAAGTTCGAGGAGTATTCAACAGTATTGGCAATGGATGATGATTCGTTAGTGGGAAAGTTTGTGCAAGGATTACGCCAGGATATCCAAGTTAAGATTAAAGTGGGGGCTCCAAAGGGATTGATTCCTTTGATGGAGCGAGCAGAGGAGATCGAGGATGAGCTCAAGTATTTTGCAGTTCATAAAGTTGCTGTAGTCAAACCGGCGGGAGTTGAAGGCAGGAACTCTTACGGTTCAAATGCGAGTTCGCGAGTAATTACGTTGAATCATGGTTCGAGTCGGCCGGTGTGGGCAGCGCGTAAGGAGGGAGGGGATAACAGGATGGGTGAAACGGCTTATAAGCGTCTCACTGATACTGAGTTACAATCAAGGAGGGAGCATGACCTCTGTTTTCGTTGCGACGACAGGTTCTTTCCGGGCCATAAGTGTAAAAGGAAAGAGTTGCAGGAATTAGTGGTTTTAGTAGATCAAGATTCGTCTTATGAGGTCTATGGAAGCCAGCAGGGGGAATTGGAAGGAATGTTGATGAGAGATCAAGAAGAAACGTCAGTTGAATTAACTTTACACACGATGGTTGGTATTGACTCTCCTAAAACTTTGAAGTTAAAGGGGAAGCTGGGGGCCGAAGAAGTAGTGGTACTCATTGATTCAGGTGCGACACATAAACTTCATTTCAAGAACGTTGGTAGATAATCTGAAATTGCCTGAGACGGATTGTGGTGGTTATGGGATTATGATTGATTCAGGCCCCTTGTACGTTTTGTATATAAACGTAGAAATAAGAAGGGTATAAGTGTAAATAAAGAATAGGGGAGGGGCACATTTGTACTTTTGTCTTTACATATAAATAGCGATACATTTGTAATTGTTGGTTATGAAATGAATAATTGAGAAGTGGGTTAAGGAAGTAACGGTTCTTTGGGTCGGGTTCTACCAGAACATGAATAGTCTATTTATATTTCGAGATTTCTGAGCAGACAATAGACATTAGTGCTCTTCTGTGTAGTTCAGATTGCAAGTGATGATTGGATATGTTTATTCAGTTCTTAAGCTTTATTGTTTCCAGTATGAATGTAGTTATGGGACGCAATTTGTAAGTGTAGTTTATCATTTTCTGAACCAGATTAATGACACTGTGGGAACGTTAGCTGTTGGTCATTATCAAGATCCTGACACTGTTGCTGCAGTTATAATTGGCACTGGCACCAATGCTTGCTATCTTGAACGTACCGATGCCATTATCAAATGCCAGGGGCTTCTTACGACATCTGGATGCATGGTACTTTTCTCTAGTACGCAACCCCTAAGGTGTCTTTTAGCTAGAAATCATACCTATCTCAAACGACATCTTTTTTATCATCCAGGCCATCAATATGGAATGGGGAAACTTTTGGACTTCTCATTTACCAAGAACTAGTTATGATATTGATTTGGATGCTGATAGCCCCAATCCCAATGATCAGGTATGGTTGTTTTTCGTTGTTGAACTTCTTGAACTACTTCATCATGTTGAACCTTACTTGATTGTGTCTGTGCTTGATGTAGGGCTTTGAGAAATTGATATCGGGCATGTATCTTGGTGATATTGTTAGAAGAGTGATTCTGAGGATATCACAAGAATCTGATGTTTTTGGCCCTACTTCTACCAGGTTATTGGTGCCCTTCATTTTGAGGTAAATTCCCCTCCCCTCCCCATCACACACACACTCCCTCTCTCTCTCTCTTTCTCTTTTCCATGTGGTCATTAATTCCATCAAATTTTCAGAACACCGTTGATGGCTGCAATGCACGAGGATAGCTCCCCGGAGTTAACAGAAGTAGCACGGATCTTGGAAGACACCTTGGAGGTTAACAAGAAAGCTGTACTTTTTATTGATCTCTCTTCGTTTGTTGTGTGATTGAACCTGATATTTGCTTAATTACTGGGTATTTTTTCTTGGTTTCTTATTTCCTCGCAGATCACTGATGTACCCTTAAAGGCACGAAAGCTCATAGTGAAAATATGCGACATTGTGACACACAGAGCTGCTCGTTTGACAGCTGCTGGTATTTTGGGCATCCTGAAGAAGATAGGGCGGGATGGGAGCGGCGGAATTGCTGGCGGAAGAAGTAGAACTGACATCAAACTTAGACGAACAGTGGTTGCGATCGAGGGAAGTTTATATACAAGCTATAGAATGTTCAGAGAGTATCTAGATGCAGGTTTGGTTGAAGTACTGGGTGAGGAGATAGCCCCGCATGTAATTTTAAAGGCAACCAAAGATGGTTCAGGTACGGGAGCAGCGCTACTTGCAGCTAATTATTCATCATACAAAACGACATAAAATCATTATAAATACACACATGATAACATAGAAAAAGTAGACACAAAATTAAGGCTCTTCTTGTCTTTGTACATTTAGCAATTCATTTCAATATTTGATTATCTGTGTATAGTGAAAGGCTGTCCATATATTATTTTTTTTCCTTCTTCCCATTGTTCAAAGGTTTCAGTGTTGATTCTATCTATTGCATTGTTATATTATTCATTGCAACATTTGAAGTTGTGTAAGAAATGACGGATCATGATTTCAAGTGGCATGTAAATATAATGTGAAAATTTCTTTCCTATTTTTCCTAATTCATTTGTAAAAGAAGCTATTTGAACATTGTGACTCTGGTTCTGGTTTTTAATGAATTTTATTTTTCAAAAAAAAAAACTATGGTGGTTTGTAGAATTATCCCTCAACAATAATAAACTAATTGAAGGTTAAGTTCCAATAACTTCAACATAAACTTATATCACTTTCCTTCAACAAATATCATGATCACCACAAAAAGGGCAAAAGAAAAACCTAAAAAACAGGAATAATGAATACTTTTGTCTTGAATTTTTGAAAATACAAAAAATACAAAATTCAGTATTCCGAGCTTTCCTTCTAATTTCATCCCTCCAAATATTTTAGAATTAGAAGATCATGTATATAATGATTTGAAAGTAAAAGGGGGTTTTTTTAAGCTAATATTCTAAATTGTATGGAGAATCGATTTCCATATTATTTTTCAATCATGAGATGAGATGAAATGTATTGAATTATAAGTGTAGTTTGAGACTGGAAATGGGAGATAAGAGCAAGGCACACTAACGGGTTTCTAATCTTCATAATATTTTGTTAGCGTAAGTTGAAGGTGCATGTCTCATCATGGTTGCATGAAATTGGTAGGCTAGGTTCGTTTTTTTTTTGTAGAAGAAGAGTGGTAAATCACTATTCTTCCGTAACCAGCAACCACTTCGTTGTATTTAGTGGTAAATAATTACTTTTAATCACTCATCAATCCTTTATCAAACTTCACATTAAATGTATCACTTAATCACTACTAACACAAATATTCAAACAAATAGTTTATTACTCCAATTACTGTTAATACCAATTTTCAAATGAATAGATAGTTATTCCAAAAGGAGATGGGATAGCCGTAAGAAAATAAACCTTTAAAACAAGATGTTTTAATCGAAGAAAAAAATGTAGTCATCTTCCCTTCCTTTCCATTGACATCATCCAGATAAAATCTAGATTTAGTCATTTTGAAGTTGGAAATTAACATAGCAATAAACCTACAAAAATAGTTATTTTATCCTAAAATAATTTCCCAAAAGGATTGGTAACCAAAGCATCAAAGAGAAGAAGTTGTGCAAAATAGTGTTGGTGTTGACCAGCCAATGTTGTGTATGCAGGTGAGAAGTTGTTGCGTACCAATTACCTCTAAATAAAAGCAAATCCACCATTGAATATGTGTTCACACTTGGTGCCAAAATTATAAGGTGGGTTCAAAATTGCAATCAAGTGTGGCTACGTCAACAACATAAAAAAGTATGGTTAAAAATGCTACTTGATGAACTCAGGCATGGAAGAAGAACATTTCTCTGATTAGTGATAGTTAGAGTGTTTTGTATCTGGCAAGAAATCCAACTTTCTATTCCAAGTTAAAACACATTCGAGTGGAATACCACTTCGTTCATGAGAAAGTGCAGGAATGGTCACTGAAGATACAAAAATTTGTACAAAAGAAAGCGGATTACTTGACCTAGGAAGCCACTGTTGACAAGTTCGATTGGTGTTGATGCTCGAATGACCTAGCAGAAACATAAGCAACATGGAGATAGCAAGAAAGAAAGAATGGCGTGGAGCAAAACTCCAAGCGGGAGATTGTTAAAATTATAGCCCAATGAAGTTTCTAGATCTCACTAATTTATCCTAGATGAACAAAGAAAGTCTAGATATTTCTTTGTCAAGAAAGATATAGATACACACTTTGTTCAAAATAAAGTTGTGGCAAAACCTAAGGGACATGATTTACTTGATCACTAACGGAAAATGTGACAAATTTATGACCATTAGATTTTACTTGGAGTCCAAGTTTATGAGTACGATAAATAAGTGGATGCCCATTACTGACAAGACATCTCATATTCAAGTGAGTGAGGTTGTGAGATAAAGATAGAGAGTGTTTTTCCTTGTAAAAAAAATTTATTACTATTTTGTAAGAGAGAACGTTTTAACTTCTATTTTATATAGTAAAATTCTTCTATTTTTGACCCGTGATTTTTACCTTAATTAATTTGTTAGGAAGTTTACGTAAAATCGCTGAATCATTCTCTTTCTCTTCTTCTTGTTCATTAATATTGTTATTCTCAATCTATCGTAATTGCAACCTTGTTCTATTCGATTTAAACAATTACAACATAATCTTACTCAAACAAACAAGATCTGTTCGTATAGGTTGCACTCTGGTGGCCTCGAGTTGTTAGAGATTTTCATTATCTCTATTAATATGAAGCCCACCAAACTGAAATTTAAATAGCCTTGCATGTAATTGTCAGTAAATATGTTACTTGTGTGCTATAAATACAAATGAATTAACTTCAACAATTATCTTCTGCAATTATTTTCATATTTTTATGCTACAAACAGGCAGTTCAGATGGGAAAGACATTCCCATGTTATCATTTTTTTACTTTACAAGGACATGGGAAAGGATTGCATAGCATTTGCTTAAATTAGCTGTTTTATTTTTCTTTCATCTGTACACATTTTATAAGCTTAGACTGTTAGCCTTCTAGCCTGTAAATACTTCAACAATTGGTAGCTTTGCATTATTTTTCATGATGCCAAAGCTGTCCAGTAATCTGAAACGCATAGGCTCGTCGGAGTGGCAATAATCCGAGACCAAATCCAGTTCCAGTCGTCTGTTTGTCGCATTTCTGCCAACTGCCAATATAAAAAGTAAAAACCTTTAATCAACATGTGATTTGCTGATTTAGATTCTTGTTTCAAATGCAGTTGTCAACTAGATTTGCTATAGAAATAAATTTCAAGTTGATACATGTGAACTTATTAATTCTAGATATTCTTGCAGAACCAAAGGAAACTAAGATGTATAGTTTTCAAGGATTGGTATGGCCTTATGTTTGATTATCCGTGCACAAGCAAAAAGAGATGGCACTCAATTAGCTGAAATAGTAGTGACACATGAAACATAATAATGGGACTTAAACAACTCCCGAGTAATTTGAGGTACTTGAACTCTTCCCGATCCAAAAGCTAGTAAGATAATTGTCTACTTTCAACCTTTTCTACTCACTCTATTTGTCACAAATCCTTTCTAACAAACTCCTCAACTAGTCAGTAATATGCCTTTAATACCACAATACCATTCCTATCAGCAAGAAAGCTAGATACGGTAGGACCCACTAATCCTAGGGAATACTCTTGAAGGATAAATTAGGAAGTTTTCTAGTAATTGGTTAGAGGGTAAGTGATCCTCTCTAGAGTATTAACAATTTAATGAGTGGAGCGGTGAGGTAGGTCTTATATTAGAGGTCAAGTCATAGGACTTGGAGGAGAGGTTCTGGTGCTCTCAAATTCACATGTTACCTTGTCGTTTTCCTTTATCCTTTTGTTACTTCTTACTGTATTTCCTTTCTATTTCATGAACGAAGAATGTACCGCTCGTTATAAAGAGTTTATTATTGTTTTGAATATTATTTTCCACTTCAATTTGTATTTGGGATTGATTTGAAAAATTACTTGAAGAAAAAGGTATTAGATACCTTACAGAAGCATGGTTAGATAGAACAACACCAAATCTTAGCAAAAAAAGGGAGCACCCCATAATTGATTTTAGAGTCGAAAGCAGCAAAAGCCATCGTAAAATAACTTCAAATGAATGGATAATATATTCACTCCAACCTATCAGCTTGAACTTTTAAATTTAGTAACCAGTTTAATATGGTACCATGGTAGAAAGTCTTCAATTCTGATGATTGGAGCTAGTGTATTTTGAATTCAAATTTTAGTTAATTTCATTTGGTTTATGTTAGTCCAGTTATTAGGTCTAATACTAATTTAATACTGTTATATTTGGTATGTGGCATTACATCTAAGTTTTGACATTGACTAATTTGAAATAACTATCCCTATGTCTGTTGTTATGGCATGAATCATGATTAAAGTAAAAGTGACTTACTCTGCCATCCCTAAGCTCAAAAATGACTGCATCCTCAGAAAATTGAATTGGTCTAGTGGAAGTAACCTGCATAGCATTTGAAAGCTAAGTGAAGTCCCATCTCAAAAATAATATTCAAATGAAAAAAAAAGCCTAACCTTTGGATCACAGTTTTTGTCAATATCTTTTACATATTCTTCAGCCTCTTTTTCCAATTTAAGCTCTTCATCAACACAAACTAAACCCTTCCCATCTCTATCAAAGTGATGTGGGAAGCCACAATTTCTCCATTTCCATGTGTCTTCTTGGTCAGTATACCTGAGGTATACTCTCCCATCTGAACCAATCAGAAACAGTTGATTACCTTCAAAGCATGGCCCGGGCGCGCTCACCAATGTCACACTTTTGTATGGCCTTCCATGCTCCACCCAGTTCCAACCATCCCATGAATTCCATTCATATTCAATGAGGCCACCATCTTCAGAAATCATAAACAGTGAGCCTTTAAGAGCATAGGGTGATGGTCTAGTTGCTGTTCCAGCCAATCTTGATAGAAGCAGATGTTGCGACTGATGATGCTCGTGCCACAACTCCGTCACTTTATTGTACTGATATAGTCTGCCATTTGTTCCGATCACGAACACGATGTTTTCCCTGAATGTTTCCTGATCCACGATGCTTGCAACTTTGGCGTTCCGAGGATTGCGGCAGTCTTTCCACTTGAATTTCCTCAGTGCAACCTGCAAAAGTTTTCTAGTAGTCAAGAACAATAATATTATCATACAGATATATTTTCATTTATGCTAATTTGATTGAAGCCTGAAACTTACTGTAAACTGAAGCAATTTGCCTGTTTTGCTGACAAAGAAAAGTGCATCTTCTGTTGTGACCTTCATCGATTGACCTATGAACTTATCCCAAGGAGAACCTCCAATGACTTGTTTCCCTCTTCTAAATGCAGTGCAGTTTGTCCATGAAAGTTCTTGGCTGCTTCTTTCTCTAATAAACAAACTACCATAAGTATCAACTATGTACAAACTTCCATTGTAATTACCAACTGCACCTTTTATATGAGTTGGACTCTCATGCTTCAGCCACAACCATACATCTCCAGTGTAAAGGTACTCAAATGCCAACCCATCAGCTGTTATCAGAAAAAACGATCTCGCTATGTGCATCACACGAAGGCGGAAGCTGTTCTTAGTCCAGTTTTCGCTAAGAAGATCGAAACTATCAGATGATTTTTCAGATAAACTCTCAGTTGCTCCTGGTACTAAGTAGTTCTGTTGCAGTTGGCTTCCTTTTGCTCTTCTTGTTGCTGATCTTCTTTCCCCTTGATCACTCATATCGTCTTTAGTTCCTGTGATGCAGTTTGTCGGTCCACGGTATTCGGTACAATACTCTGCATTCCAACCCTCAGACTCTGGTGCATCTAGTATTGACCATGTATATTTGGCCGTCGGTTTTCTTCTTGAAGTAGTGTGATGACTTGGCCCTGAATTTTCACCACCTAAGCCTGCAAGATGCAGTTCTCCAAGCCTACCATCATCTAACGCAAACAATATCCGTCCGACTTGGAACTGTAAGCCAGCAATACCTCTTGCAGCTTTTGAATTCAAGGGATGCTTGTGATCTACCCAAGCATCTGGTATTTCTTCCTCCTGTCCATGACCTGCTTTTATTTGCCAAGAGAAATTCCAACAAAATATGAACTAATTCTTAGGAACTCAAATCTCATCAAACTTATCTATTATATACTTGTTAACTTGACTAACCGTGTTTCTTTTCTTTGAAACCACTCTTCCTTTAGCTTTAAATGAATGTGACAAGAAGGTGGATTTTACCTGGATACCTATTCATTCGATATTCGAATACCGAACCGGAAGAAGTGGTGAGAAACAATGAGAAAATTTTCTCATTTGATTCATCTTGCAGAGCTGGTAAAACTGATGTCAGGTGATGATCCTTTGGTCTTCCATGAACTGTCCATTTCCACTTCCTTTTGTGCAATCTTCTTTCTGCCAAATTACCATCCTGAAATTTATTTTTCACTTAAGAAACTGAGGGAATGGCCTTAACTTGGTATCTTTTTTGTGTTAGATTCAGAAAATAATCAAGCTGAACTTATTGGTTTTCATTTTTGAGATGATTAATTTCTCTCAATGGAGTACCTTAGTTAAAAGAAAGAGAGATATGGAATGATCTCCAGTCATGCTATGTAGATAGCATCCAGACGACGCCTGCAGTCGGAAATCTCGTGCTGCTTTGTCTTTCCATACATGCTTCTTCCACTGTGGCTTTGAGCTCCTATCATATTCATAGAGATCTCCCAAAGAGCTGCATTTCACAATTTCTATTTTTTTCCTTAATCTGATAATCTGTAAATTCAAAATGAAAGAAAAAAAGAAAAAACAGTTTTATCTATCTAAAGTGATAGGAAGCATTTCCTAAATGAATGATTAACCCCCTCTTTTCTTTCCTTTCTCACAAGGAGACACAAAATGAACCTTATTGTATACACAAGTTCTGTTCTGAAACTAGCAACATCTACAATTGCTGCAACATCGGCATCGCGGGGCTGGCCGTGATCTACCCATCTGTTTTTCATTTTCAAATAACCAAGTTTAAAACATAAGCTCTCTTCACTACAAGGTCAGTTGAAAGGGAAAAAAAGTACTCTTTTGAAGGGTTTTTACCTTGGAGGCTCAAGCTTGGTTAGTTCCAACAGACTTCCATTCTTTGTATTGAAATAAAGTCTCCTGTTTTGGCAATAACAGTAAACAAATTTCATTATATTACATCATGAAAGTTTACACACAAAAAAAAAAAAAAGAGAGAGAGGGATGAAAAGCTCACATTCCATCATGAGAAACAACACCATCCAATAACTGGATTGAAGAAGCATGATTCAATTCTTCTTCATCAGTTGTTTGATCAAGTGCTGGTATTAACTTAACCCAAACTGGTTGAGAACTTTCACTGAGCTGCAACTACAGAAAGAAAGAAAGTTGAAAAGAAAACATAAATAAATACAAATTAATCTCTATAAAGAAAGCAGGTTTTAAAGTCTCATTGCTATTTTTTTCCTGAAGTCATGTAATATTGATCCAAGTCTTATGCAGGTTCCTTAAACTTCATTAGATATCGATACTTCGTTCTGTTCATCTCGATGTTTCTTAAAAAACAGAGATCAGTTTGGAAGTACCTGATACAAAATTCCTGCTTCAGAAAGAGCTAGAATTGAGTGATTAACAGCAAAAATGGAGACAGCAGGACCTGCTGATATTGGAAAATCATGAGGAGCGATTGCCCATTGAACTCCATTCCAAAACCTCTCATAGATTGACCCACTTACACCAGTGATCCAAATTGACATATCTGAAATCCTAGTCAATGACACTCTTTTTCTCACAGGCAAATCATCATCCAACTTGTGTGCAATCTCTATCTCCCAATCTTTCTTCGAGTTCTCGGTCTGCTCGAAACCATCATGTTCTTTCTCCATCTTCACTTCTCTGTTCTTCTCCTGTCTGTTGTTAATCTGCCCAACCTTGGTGCAGTTCCCATCTCTACAAGAGATAAGATCATAAGGCAATTTGATTTCAACCCAGCTGTTCGAATGCTCTTGGAACTGCCAGAATCTGTCCGTTTTCTGCTCGAACTTTCGATCGAGTTGTCGAAGATGATGATGTGGGCAGTATGAGTTGATTGATCCTAAAACTTCTGAGCTGCTCACAGAGAGGACCCATATGAGAATTTTCAGGTGGAGCATGGTTTGGTAGCTGAAAAAACTAATTCAAAAGAAAAATGAAAAATAAAGCTAAGATTTTTATGATATGTGGTGCCCCATATGGACCATATAAACAGAAAAAGGAACCATCATGAACTACTCAAAAAGATTTTTTTGCTTTCCTCCATTGAAAATAAAGCTCTTTAAGATCAAAACAGAGAGAGAGAGAGAGAAAGAGAGAGAGAGAGAGAGAGGTAGTTATATCAGAAAGAAGACTTTTGGATGATAACTTAACTGACTCTATGAAGCAGAAAATTTGTCATTTTTTCCAACTCTGGTGAGGTTTTGATACAAAAGAACTGTGAAAGTTTGTTTGATGGTGTTAGTTTATCTCTTTTTCGAGGCCACTTGTGACGTGATGATCAAACACAAAAGTTTTGAAGTTAGGTTTGAGAAGGTGTGTTACTCTCAAAGTCTCCAAGTTCGAGACCTATATGTGACATTAATCTTTAGATATCTCTCTCTGTCTGGTCTAAGGACGAGTGTGATTATTCCAAATATAAGGTAGCAAAGTTTAGTTTTGATTTTTCAGTTTTCAAAAAAAAAAATCTTTTTCAACACTTTAAAGTTCTTTTTTATTTCTCAACTAATGGTAATGACTTTTTCTTGCTTTGTTTTTTTAGTAAATAAAAGGAAAAGAACAAAAAAGGAATAGAAAGAGAAATTAGCTTCGTTGAATTTCTTGCTCTAACACTACCATTTGAATGGAGATTCAAGAGTCTGTTGTTAAATCTGGACCGTCCAAATTTACTTGATCAGATGAGAAGTTCCAAGTGTTTGGTGTAAAGTCGTTGAGGGCTTGTTCTTGAAGCGGGACAAAACAGTAATAGTATGTATTTAAGAGATTGTTGGATGGGAAAAGTAGGGCCATCAATATTCTGGTTTTTAGGTTAGCTACAATATAATTTAGTGCTTTCTCTCATTTTACAATTTTGTTTTTATTTTTTTTTTTTTTTTAAATTTATGCATTTTGCACATTTCTTAGTCTATTTTTATGAAATAATCAACCGCCACTTCTACAAGATAATTGATATTAAATTTTAAATAGATAGTTATTATTACTTGAAACTATTCATTTTTGTAGGAAAAATTGCACAAACGGATTAGATTTTTGGCATTTTCATTTTATTTTATTTACTTAGTTATTTCAATTTTTGGCTAAGGCTTTAGTTTTCTCTTTTATTATTTATTTTATCTTTTGACTTGAACACAGGCAATCACTCTTACATAAATGTTGAAATTTATTCAATAAAATAAAATCGATTTGGAATTCTCAATTTCTTCTGTGTTTTTTATGTTGTAATCACCATTTGCAACAATGGTGGTATCAGAGCTTTACTTGTCCTACGAGACCACAATCAATAAACATTTTCAATCCAAAAAAACAAAACATCTTTTATCCAAAAATCTGAATGGCATCTAACCGACAATCTTTAAACCTACCTCTCATTTTCACTGGTCAAAATTATCATATTTGGTTCGTAAAAATGAAAGCTTTTTTGGAAGCTTATGACCTTTGGAAAGTTGTGAGCGAAGAAATACTCGACCCTGTTTTACAGAAAATCCCACAATAAACCAAATCAAATTCAACAGTGAGCAAAAGGTCAAGAAATCTCGAGCCAAGTCACTTATCCAAAATTCAGACGCATACTTTGTTTTTTACAGGATTATGGATTAATACTGCAAAGGAGGCTTGGGAAAAATTGAAGGAAGAATACAGAGGCAGTGATCACGTCAAATGCAAGTGTTGAATTTGAAAATAGAATTTGAATTGCTGAGCATGAAGGAGGATGAAAAAATTAGTAAGTATGCCGATCGAATCTCTTTAATGGTTAATAATATGAGATTGCTTGGTCAAGATTTTGCAGAAACAAAGATTGTAGAGAAAGTACTTGTGACTCTTTCGGAGAGATTTGAATCTAAAATTTCTTCTCTTGAAGAGTCCAAGAACCTCAAAAAAATTTCATTAGGTGAGCTAATGAGAGCAGCGAAGGAACTTGAGACAAGAAAAATTCACCGAAGAAGCTTTTTCTATACAAAAGAAAAATTCTGATAAGGGACAATATCAGTCTAATCAGAAAAATAAAGACAAACATGTTGGTCGAAATAACAGTAATTGTTCAAAGAGATCATTCCCTCCTTGCAAACATTGAAAAAAACAAAAAAACACACGTATAGAAAAATAAAAAAACACACATATAGAAAAATATTGTTGTTGGAGGCCTGATGTTGTATGTGACAATTGCAAGCATATTGGCCATATATAAAAAAATTTGTAAATTAAAAGACCAAGGCATAAAATCTTCTCAAGCTAAATTAGCAGATGCAAATGATGGACAAGAAGAGCAACTCTTTGCAGTTTCTTGTTTCTCAACAAATAACTCTTCTGATGATTGGCTTATTGAGAGTGGTTGCACTCATCACTTGTGCATGACGCAAAAATGTTCAGAACTCTTGATGGTACTTACAAATCTCGAGTAAAAGTGGGAAATGGAGAATTTTTAGCAGTCAAAGGAAGAGGATAAGTGGTTGTCTTAACAAATTCAGGTATTAAAACTATTCATAATGTTTTATTTACACCTGAAATTAGCCAAAATTTGTTGAGTGTCGGGCAGATGCTTGAAAAGAATTATTTCACTTCATTTTGAGGATCGCAAATGTATTATTTTTTATCCATCTAGAGTAGAATTATTATGTGTCAGCATGTTTTATTGTAAATTGGGAGAAAGCAGGTGAGCAAGCCAACATAACTACTTTAGAATCAATTACAAATTTATGGCAAAGAAGACTTGGCCATTTCAACCAACGAACGGTGCTGAAATGAACAAACTTCACTGTCAATAAAAATCTTATCAACAAGGAAGCAATCCAAACTACCATTTCAGACAAATCAGCCATTGCGAGCAAATCAAAAACTTCAACTCATTCAAGCTGATGTGTGTCGCCCAATGAACACCAAGTCTTTGGGTGACATTCTACATCAACCAACCTTATGCCAGTAATGGAGATGGTCAGGTGTCTTTCCATTAAAAAAAGAAATGTCAAATCAATTTTGGGCAGAAGCAGGCAATACTTTTGGGCAGTCGCAACATTGTCTTTACCGACAATCATAATCCTCAAACCCTGAGAACTATATCCTACTCCACCATAAAAGTA
>JBBMEG010000009.1:4753398-4765946 GCA_037832605.1 Cyclanthera cordifolia | reverse complement strand
GAAATTAGGAGAGTTCCAAGGCCTCTCGAAAGCCTTAGGGTTTCAAATTAATAAAATTGATAGCTGTTCCTATCAAATTAGTGAGTGGTTAGAGCATCTATGAAATTGCAAAGGAATTAGCACTTCAGAATAGTTCTCAAAGATAGGCCAAGTTCCTATAAAGCTTGGTGGTTACCTTGTATTAATTGGTTATCAGTAGTATTTGGATCTTATCAATTTGGTATCAGAGCGGTTTCGATCCGCTCGAATCATGGAGGGACATGATCTATATGAGAAATGGCGAAAATTCGATTTACTTCTTGAATCGTTTTCAATGAAATGGAAGCAAAGGGCAAAAGAAAGCAAAAAAAGAGCCGAAGAATCCAAGAAACAATTTGAAGAAGGTAAGTTTGCCATGGAAAGAAGAAATCGAGAGAAGATGCCTTTAAAAAAATATAAAAAGAAGGGATGGTTGAAGGCTAAAAACAGAAAGTAAAGAGAAATTACAAAAAGAAATTGATTGGTTGAAATTGTTGTTTGAATCAAAAAAATTTGAAAGAAAGAACATAAAGGCGATAGAAAAGAGATGGAAAAGAACAATTCGAAGATGGCAACAAAACCTTGTTGGTTTAAAGGAGAATACAAAGAGCCAATGACAATGGAACCAAATACTGAATAAAAGAAAGAAAGTAAAACAATATCATCCACTTACACGGCAAAAGAAAAAATCAAAAAAATGAGAACATACCAAAAACAAGGCTTGCAGCGATCGAAGATAATTGTTGTAGAGAAATGACAGTTGTAGAAAGTCAAGCAGGATCGTATGAGTTTAGTTAGGATTTTGTTAGGATTCTTTCCTTAATTCAGATTTTATTGCTCCTAATATGATGTATCACTTCACAAATTAAATAAGAAAAGAAGAGAATTTTCTTCATACATAGCTTCATGGTATCGGAGCCATGAGAGATTGTCCCTAGAAACCTAGCCACCTCCCTCTATTTTCCACCGGGCTCAAATCACAGGTGTCGAATCTCTCATGCGCTTCTATATCTCGTGTTTATCTCTGGCGGAGCAGGTGTTCTTCAATTCCTCTTTTTTACCCCCTCATCAGTCAATTCGCCCCCTTTTTCATATCAAATCAACGACTTCTATTCGTTGTCACAAGGTGATCGAATCTAGATTGCAGAGGAGACATCTAGGCGGTGTTCATTCCACAAGAATTCTCAAAACACCACATCAATAGTAGCAGTAGCATTTAATAATTTGAAATCTTGGTATCAATTCTATTTAAGCTATTTTATTAATAATTTGAAATCTTGGTATCAATTCTATTTAAGCTATTTTTATTTTGTAATCAAGTTTAAGATGGCAGGATCTGAAATTCAAAACACCACATCTTCATCTCAATCTGGGAACAACTTCAACAATATCACATGTCATAAACTTCAAAGCCATAATTACCTACAATGGTCGCAGTTTGTAATGACCACCATATATACGATCGTGGCCGTGAGGAGTATATCATAAGTGAAGCATCTCCGCCCAAGTCTGATGATCCCAAATTTCGCACATGGAGGGCAGAGAACAATCAAGTCATGAGTTGGCTGATAACTCAATGACAACTGAAATTGGCGAAAATTTTCTCCCACAGCTTTCTACACACCATCAAGGGATAACCGAATTGGTTAACACTGATGATGAGGGCTTTCTTGATCACACCAAGCTAACTACAAAACCAACTTTTGAATAGATGCTTTTATGGCTTTTGCCATATGCATGAGCATTTAACATTTGGTCAATACCAAAGTTGAGGATCAAAAATCGATGGTTCAATCAGTAAAAAACCAAAAAAGGCTTAGTGTTGTTGCCTAAGAAATAATACAATAGAGAAGAAGAAAAAACATCGTGTGAATCAGTCAAACTTGGTGTATTGAACCTGTATGGTTCAACTGATCTAATTCTGCAGAATCAAATGAGTTCACGAGAAAGGGCAGAAAAAATAAACTCACCATCTTCGATAGCCTCTCTTGAAGCCCACTCTAGATTTGTTGAAGAACGTGATTCTTTAGGACCAATAAGAACAATACCGCCAGGTTCGAGCCTATGTTTGATACATGTAGGGTTCGAGCCTATGTTTGATACATGTAGTTCCCATCGTTCAAAAGTCGCAATTCCCATCCAAGAGTTGAGTCATGCTAGCTTCATTGAGGGATACGAGTTGTGCTCCGAGGAGCTTCAAGTCCCCCATGGAAACCAAAGATCCAACGAGGAGAGATTTGAGCTTACCTTTTCTGGATGAGAACTCCAAAGGGCATTGCAAAAGTAGCCTAGTTCATATTAGTTTGCTTGCTATCTTTGTAATAGATGAAAGATGTGAGAAGGCATGCTAGAGTTTGGGATGGTCAAAAAAGGAGGCCCTCCTCTGACACTAGTGAAGGTCAACACCCGAGGAGGTGGAAAGAAGTTTTGTTTCAAATTTTGAAAGTGTTCAAAGAGAAATTATAGAGAGGGAAACTGTAATACTTCGTATTCTTAAAATAAAGAACTCCGCTTTTTTTTTTCTTTTATAGTTCTTTTTTCATTATTATCCATTTTGTCTTTGCTCCTTTTTTAGCACCATTCATCTTTTAAAGTCTTTTCTTTTGCACTCACATTTACCTAAATCAAGTTGGTTTCTTATCCAAAACAAATATATATATAACATTTTGGACTTTTATCTCTTCTTTGGGCAGTAAAAGCTTGTTTTATATCTTAAGAGGACTGCAAGTGCTCTTTCAGATTTATTAAAGGAGTCTCTACGCTTTTAAGGTCCTTTTGTTTTGGGATGTTTTATAATTCTCAATTAACTCTGACTTTCGTGATGTTTTCCTTTTGTTTTTCTTTTTCTCATTCTATCCACTCCTCTTCGAGTTTGTATCTATAGGTTTAGCTTCTTTTCTTTTGTTTATCATTTCAATTTTCCTTCTTTTCTTGAAATACAAGATAACAAGTTTACCCCACGCAGAACTGTAGAGAAGCAAAAATCAAATTAATTCTCTTGGAAAAACTAATAGGAACAAAGAAGCTCACTGCATTTTTTATTTTAATTGTGATATCACCAGCTTTGACACAAGCAATTCGTAGACATTGCATGATCACACTTTGAAGTACACCCTCTCCTCCTGCTTTTTGAATAGCACAAACATCATTACTAGCATTAAGTGTGACGGTCATTCTTCCCCCCATAACAGCTTCTTCACAGTGAGTTGGATCTATCACCTATAAAGCACCCAAAAATTAAAAAACCCTTCGAAATCACCGAGCTTAACTTCACATGTTGAAAGAACTTGAGTCTACCAGAGTGCTCTCACTACGAAAAAATGCAAAGGTCACTGCAATCGGAAGATGGTGTATAATCAAAGGAAGTGGCTCCCTAACCTGTCATCAAATAGCAACATTCATATGACATGATACATTCAAGAACACGAACTATTAGGATAGAAGATAAACCCTGTTACCTATACATAAATATGTGTTCCACCCAAAAACACTAAATTTGAAGACTAAAGATAAACATGTGTCATAACAAAATGTAGAAGGTGCCCCACGCATAAAAGTGTTGATGTCAATAGAAAATATAAATTTTCCTTTAATTATTGGAAAAAAAACAAATACATCAATCATGCATAAGAAAGTTAAAAATACGATAATTATATACCTCGCCTAAAATATTTAAAGGACTACAGTGAGACAGACATTCAATAGTTAATCTTCCCATTTTTCAAATGACCAAAAAATACCTTTAATATAGAAAGAAAGGAAGCATCCTTTGAAAAAATCACAATAGAATGACCTAGAGTGGGCCTAGTTTATGTTTCTTTACAAGATTGTAGCTGATGGACTTCATGGTTTCCCTCACTCTAACTTTCTCTCTCTGTAAAACTCTCCCTACAAAAAAAACCTAATCAATCGTGATTCTCACTTTCTTCTTTGACACTGCCTCCAACGTCGAAGGAGGCCACTAGCGATGACGACACCTTGCTTCTTTCTCTTTTCTCTCCATCATTTCTCCAGCTATTTCTTTCCACCTACCCTTTCTTCCTTCTTTTTTGTTCTAGCGACCTTCCTCCTCGACCATTATTGTGACCTCTCCTCCATCTCTAGCACAAGCCTCTAGCACCAGAGGAAGAGAGGTGAATACAAACAGACATTACATTTTTCCAGTGTCGATGATCGTTTTGAAAAACCCCTAATGTAACTTTCTGGCAACCTTCACATGTGACTCCATCAACAAATGGAGAGGTTATTTTCTTCTCCATTGCCATGTTCACACTCCTTCGCCAACGAGGCTTTTCAATGGCACTTCAACCACCCAATTTGAAGCTCTTCTCACTCCCTCGAACACCCACTAGAACGTCTACATTACAAACTCTAATGCCGTTTCATGACCTAACCAGTTTTTTTTTCTCGTCCCATGCCCAAATTCACCTTGGGCAATACCAGTTTCTCTTCGTGCAAACCTTGCTTTAAATTCAGCTGACACTTTTCACACCTGATGCTTCATCCTAAACCGTTTGGTTTTCACATGACACACGTGCCTACATCTCTTCTCACAACTAACTGCTGCTCACGTGTTTGAGAATCTTGTAACTAGAAACTTAAGCAAGACATTTTGTTGTTTCTACCTACTTTTGCTGGTCAAAGCTCGAACAACAACAAAGTGGCATATTGTTGATCAAATGAAAAGTTGTGATTTCTCCACAAAAGTTTTATTGATGTCCTCTCTTTATTTCTTGGCGTTGTCAATTATAGGCATAGACTACACATTCCCAATTGGTAATCCACCTCCCGACGCTAAAACAGTCTATTTCCTACATCCTTTGTTAGCATCTCTCAGTTTATCCACCACCTTCTTTGATCTTCACCGACCACCTTAATATATAAGAGGGAAATTCTTTGGCAATTAACTAGGACATGACATATTCACCAAATCTCACCTTGTGTTTCCTTCTTTTCGTTAAGAGCTTACTTTGTTTTCATTGGTGCAATTTTCCTCTTTTGCTCCTATTTCAATTGATATTATGTAACATTTTCCCTTTTACCAGTACCAGTTACTCTTTACGCAAACCTTGCTTCTGATTCAGGCGACACTAGAAACCTTGCTTCTGATTCAGTCGATACTCTCACACCTGATACTTAATTCTAAGCCTCTTGGTTTCCACATCACATGACACATGTGCCAACAACCCTTCTCACAAGTCTCACAACTGTAGCTCACCCGTTTGAGAATCTTGTAACCAGCAACTTAAGCAAGGCGTTTTGTTGTTTCTACCTACTTCTATTGTTCAAGCTTCCGACAACAATGAAGTGGTATATTCTTAACCGAATGAAAGTGGTGTTTTCTCCACACAAGCTTTACATTGATGTCCTCCTTTTGTTTCTTGGCTCTATCAATTAGAGGCATGGACTACTCATTCCCAACTGGTAATCCACTTTTCGATGATAAAACGGGCTGGTTCCTACATCCTTGGCAGTAGTATCTCTCAATTTATCCATCGCCTTCCTTGATCTCCACTGACCATCTTCATATATAAGAGGGAAATTCTTTGGAAATTATCTAGGACATGATAGTCTCACCTTGTGTTTACTTCTTTTTAGTTAAGAGCTTTCTTTGTTTTTTATTGATACAATTTTTCTCTTCTGCTCCTGTTTCAATTGGTATTATGTAACACTTTCACCAATTAGTGAAAATGTTTATGTTTTCCAACAAAAAAACTATCTTAGTTCTTGAGAAACACCTTTTTCTAATCCTTGCAATATCTCAGTTTCTTATGAAAAAGCCAACTTCAGAGAAAGAATGGAACCTGTATAAACGAATACCTTTTTCCCAAAGAAAAAACTCTTACTAGGACACGAAAAATGAATTTTCTCAATTACCTTAAACTTTTTGCTTGGATCCAGACCAAACTCACACCATTTACTCTGTCACGAACAAAACCTCGTTTATCTCAAATTTTCTCACACTCTCACCCTTATGCTCAACTTTGCAGTTAATTAAGAAGAATTTAGATATTAGAAATTAATCTAATCTAAATTTTGTAATTAATCTTAAACGATACTAAGTTCTATCTATAAGATCATGGTATTTAATGTCAAGTTCTATCTATCTAAAAAGGATAATCTACGATTCAATAATCTACTTGATCACATGTGGAAATCAAAAAGTAATGAAGTCTATGGTAATCATGGATTCAAGTAAATAACGACACAACATTTGAACAAGATGCACTCCCTAGTTAAATTAGGAAGGAAAAAATGATCAGACCTCTGGTGGATGGACTATAACTTCCTGGCCATCGTCTCCGCCCAATGAGCATTCAGGTCTTCGGAAAGTTGAAAGAGCAGCCAAAGCAGCAATATTAGCTGCATCCACAAGATTTCTGATTGTGGTCGCAGAATCGTTAAAATCAATCAGCCTATCAAAAATAAAATGAGAACAAATGGAACAAATATATAAAATTCAATAGCTTACCCCCCATTATCAATAATGTGGAGATCAACTCGTATGGCCCATACAGACTTGCCAGAAACAACACAAAGTGATTCCATATCAACTGCTCGACTCTCCCTGCATTAATACATCCAACCCTAAATTACAGTGAATTGCTTGATGCCTAGGCTACTACTGATTGTAAAGCTAGAGATGTACTGCACTCCATTTATTACTCTCTGTATATTAGTTAGTCTACAACAGAAGTTCTGTTTGATGGCTAACTATATTAGTGACATGTGTCACCAACCTAAGCAACAATATAGTTCGTTCGTACTGAATAGAAGTCATGAGCATCAATGAAAATTTCATCAGTAATGAACCAATAACCCTTAATCTTTGATGCACAACTAGACTTAACGAATGTAGAAGACATTATCATAATACACGATGCCTTTAGAGAAAACCTTTAGGGCATGTTTGGTTACAGCGGGAAGGGAAGGGAAAGGAAAGGTCAAAAGGATAAAGTAAGAGAAGTGAGAGTAACTTAGTAATTGATGGGATGTTAACCCTGCAAGCCAAACTGTAGGAAGGGATCACTTCCCTTTCCATCCCTTCCCACCACTCCAAACATGCCCTTATTGGAATTCACATCTACTATGCTACGAAGCAAGATCATGATAGGATTTAGGGCTATAATAGTTAGTAAATTGTTGGTTAGGTGGTTAGTTTGTTAATCACCCTCGCCTATATAATGTAACCTTCACCCCCACATAAATGATAACAAGCATTTTGATATTGATTCATAATTGGGTGAAGGACCTTTGATAGGGGTTAGGCCTTATCAGATCAAAGCATCACATCACTTATTAGAAATGAATGAAACAAACACCTATTTTCACTCTAAGGCCTCAAATACACCAATCACCAGGGAACACCATTTGCACTTTAATCATCCAATAAATTAACTTCATACCATCAGGATTCAAAATTAGCAGTAAAAAACCTACTGACACAAGGAATTCAATGTTAGCATATGGGAAACTTGATAAAAAAACCCAAAAGATAATTACCGTAGACCACGATCAATTACACGTCCTAACTCAACAGCAAACTCTCCAGGACGACCAGGTTCATACGAGGGATCAGCCATAGGAGAGAACTCCGTATATATAGAAAGAGTGCCCTCATTAGGACGATCCCTGTACGGTTGAACAAGCTGAGCAGTCACAAAGCCCATTACATGAGTCTGGCCAAGTTGCACCTCTGAAGAACCATCATCCCTGCACAGAGTTCACAAAAATCATACTAGAAAAGGAAAATGTATGATGTGAAGCAAAAGGAAACGTGAAAAATATTACTTGCCGAAGTTGATAGTGAGATAACGGTAATCAAAAGGGCGACGACCGTCAACCCTAAAATCTGAAAGAAGGGCTGTTTCGATAAATTTCTTCTCGTTTGCAGAAAGACGCCACACATTGACTAATCTCTGCTCCATTTGGAATACTTTTTTCCTGTAAATGCAAACTAATAATGTCAGAGAGACATTATATTATGCTAAGGCGACAAAGAAGAGCTCACCAACGACTAAAACAAACCACCAATTAAAGGGGCAAGTGGGATATTCGGTCGGTCTACTTTAATCAGAACTGATAGACAATGTCGATAGCCAGAGAGTCCTTCAAATAAGAAGCTCGATGAAAGATCATTAACTGTTACTGGTTGGGGTTTCTTTCTGAATGAGTTGCTTTTTCGGGTTTGAAGAAGAGAGGGCCAAAAAGAGAGATGAGGCTTCCGTTATATTAAGCAAAATGGTGGTGCACTCACGTCCGATTCATAACATCCACACACTCAAACCAAGACCCAAATTGCAGCAAGACTGTTTGGTTTTTTCGATGCTAATCGAAAAAGAAAAAGAAGATCAAATAAGTCCTCGATTCTTTACTTAGACAAGCTATAACTTGTGTTTTTCAAGTGAAACGAAAGACATAGATGTAGATTGGGAGGCTAACATGAGAAATATCTAAACTGGCATAAGTGTACTCATGAGACCACAAGCTCGAATTCCTAACCCAATAGTTGTTGCGCTACAAAATTATAGATTATGAGAATACCAGTAACAGCAAGAAAGTTAGAAAATCAGTACAGTGTAGCTGCAGTGACACGAAGGGGAAAAAGGAGGCGGCGACGGCGGTGGCGTCACAGAGCTGCTGAAACGGAGGAGAAGGCCGGCGTAGAGAAGTGGAGGAAGGAAATCGAGTATTTCGCCACTCAAAAGAAAAAAAATCGAGGATTTCAATTTAATTTTATATTATATGTGTGACTACCTTATCTTACCATACTTTAAAAATATTATAAAATTATTGGTGAAAATATCATTTTCACTCTAAGTTTAAACTTGGTTACATTTTGATCATTTTTCAATTTTAATCACTGGACTATAAATTTTGTTGTGGTTTGTTTTTTTTTTTTTTTTTAATTCACTTTTAACCTTAGGGCACGTTTGGCCCACGGCTTTTTCAAATCCGAGTTACTTGTTAAACCACGCAAACTACGCGATTTTTCGAGGTTGTGAAAACGTGTTCCACCTACTCGAGTTATCCGCACTCAGTAACTCGAGTTTTCTTCAATCGAAAACTCTCTCCCCTTCCTCTGTCTTCTTCGTCTTCCAGCCAAAAAACAGAAGTTGAACGCGAAGATAACGCCAAAAAAACCATACAGACGGAGGAACTGTATTTTCTTGGCGCGAAGATAACGCCAAAAAAACCATACAGGCTGAGGAACTGTATTTTCTTTGCAAAATTTCTCATCGATTAACCTATGGTTTGTGATTTTTCTAGACAATGGGTGTCTGTCCCCGTTGTTGTCATATGAGTAGGTGTCGGTCGAACCCATTGATAAAAATTTATTTTATTAAACGATTGATTCTTGATTTTTTTTTTTTTTTAAACAACTATCTTTGCTTAATTTTTGTTTTTGTTATTATTATATACATAAATATCATAATATCCAATATCAACATATTAATTTAAAATACTTAAAATAATATATTCATTAAAATAATATCACAGTTGGTTAAACAAATATTTTAGTTTAGATTTTTTTTTGTTAGATTACAATATTTGATGGTGAAGATTTGAATCTTGATTGTCTAGTTGAGATTTAGTTAATTTTTGTTTAGGGAATAAATACAAATCAATAAATTTTTTAAACAGTACAATACGAACATTTTTATTATAACATAATTATATTTATTAACAAACTCTTCTTAAAAAAAATTTAAATGAATTTTGTTTTTTAAAAATATGGATAATTATTTAAATGCAAGAAAATGTCATTGGTGTCTATCTGACCGACACCAAAGGTCATTGATGTCGATCCGACCGACACCAAAGGTCATTGATGTCGATCCGACCGACACCAAAGGTCATTGGTGTCGATCCGACCGACATCAAAAGCCATTGGTGTCTGACAGACACCAAAAACTCCAAAGATTTTATTGTATTTAGATGCCCGATTTGCATACTACTGTCTTTTAATTGATTTTACACCTCATTCAATGGTAAGTGTTCATTTAATTGTACCCAACCGCACCCTTCCTCTTTTCTGTTTAAATTTCGATGGTGTGGTTGATTTGAACCTACTTCTCCATATTATTTCAGTGAGTTCTTAAACTTATTTTAATTTTTTTTTTATATGTTTCGTTCTAATTTTTTTTCTTAACTTGTTTTTTTGTTTTACATTTTGTACTTCTATTATAATTGCCGGTTCACTTTTAAAAAAACAAACTATTGGATGAAATTTAGTTGATGTCATTTGAGAAATGAAAAATGCTTTCATACTGAGCCAGAGGATTTTTAGTTTCTTATTTCAGTTGTTGATAAGTTAGGTTGAGTTTATACTAACTATATATTGACCTAATAATATATTGACTTAGTAATATATTATTAGGTTGATAGTGTGATCTTGTGCAGTGCTTATTGACCGTCATTGTCAACTTCCAGTAGAGGTTCGATTTATTTGTTAAATTAAAAATAATAGGTTGCTTAATTGTAGTTTTGATGTTGCTATTTTAATTTCAAATATTGTTTTTATTCTATTTCTTTATTGTATTTTCTTCGTTCGTATGTATTTGTTATGCAATTAGGCTGTAATTGTCTGGTAATATTTTTTTAAAGTATAAATTAATAGCTATTTTTCGGTCATAGTCGTTCGCCATTCAACATTCGATTCATATATATTGTTGGTTTTAAAAATTTTCTTTTAACTTTAATTTAAATAATTTAAAATATATTTATTGAAATAAGTTTAATATTAATAATACTCTTATTATTATTATCATATACAATAAATTCATATAATTATATTAAAATTAAAGTTGGAATAATAGTTTTTAGTTTTAACATTAAAAAATGTTTATGTCAAAATAAATAAGATAAAAGTGACAAAGGAACCTTTAACATAAATTTTTAAGATTAATTCTTCTCATCTCAGTTTATATATTTTTACTCTTAAACAATTTTTTGAATAATAAAATGTGATCCTATTCTTATATAAATATAATTATGGTGAATGAAGGTTATGTAAAATTTCAAAATTACAAAGTTAATTGGTAGTTTAGAATAATATCCCTAATGTAAGAAAAATCGTAGACTAATCTAAAATTTGTAAATGGATATTTGAATAATAAAATGAGATCACATTCTTATAAACTATCCAAAAAACACAATCTTAATTCAATATTAGCCCAAAGTTAAATTAAATAAAAATACAAGCAGCTCTGATGTAATTAAATCCACACCAAGCAGCTCTTCATTCACACTCTATGGCAACGGGTAGTGTGTCCGACAGCTCCCCGCTATGGCCACTGTCTTATCCAAGTACATTTGATAAGAGGACCGGCGAGTCCACACAGTATTATAGATACAAGTAGAGATAGATAGAAGAGACATAGAGCAATCTTTTATTATTACTTTATTTAATTTTAAATTTGGATCAAGATTAAATTAATATTGGGGATCATTTTTAGTTTTATTAACGGTTAGAGTGACTAAAATTGAATATTTAAAAGATAATGGATTAAAATGGAACAAATTTCAAAATTGAGGGACTAAAATGGAACAAAGTCCAAGGTTGAGGGACAAAAATTGTATTTTAACAAAAATTATTTCTTAACAGCGAGAACTCTGGAGTGATTGGATTTAGAGGAGAGGAAATGGAGGAGAAGAAGTCTATGTTTGTTTTTAATACATCACAACTTCTCACTAACATCTTCTCAACCTCTCTTAAATTTGTCTTCAACCTCTCATCAAACCTTACATCAAACTTTATATTAAATTTAATCTAAAATAAATATCTTCTTTCCTAAAACACAAATTTCAATCATACTTTATATTAAATGCAATCTAAAATAAACATTTTCTCTCCTAAAACACAAATCTCAATAAGGTTTTACAACATCTCCTCTCTAAAACAACAATTTTTAAACAAATACTTTATATCCTAACTTACTCAATTTTCTCTTCTTCTTTCATTTCCTCTTCTCTTATGAAATTCAAAATCCAACCATCCCCTAGTCATTTTAATTTTATGGACGATGATTTTTAATGAAGAGTTTTAAATTCTATGAGAGCAAACTTAAAATTTTGATAAAATGTTCACTACAAGAAATTAACCCTTCGGCGATGGAGACTTCTGTCTCCGAAGGTACCGAATTTCGTCGCCTTTGGCTTTGGCGACAGAAAAAGGACCATCGCATTTTCCAATTCCATTTGTCGCATTTGCTCTGTCCCCGTTGCCAAATTCGACGAAGTCTTGGCTTCATCGGATTTGGCAACGACGACGGAGATGTTATTTCGTCGCCTTTGGCTACCAACAGTGACAGAGCATTATTCTTCAATTCAAATGCGACGGAGTCCTTGTTCCGTCGCATTTGGTTGGCAACGGCGTCAGAAATATCCTCTGTCGCCTTTGCTCTCTGTTTTTTTTTAATTAATATTTAAATTGATTTTAATTGCTGAATTTTTATTATTTATGACTTTAATTTCAATGTTTGAGTCATGCAAACATTGAAATGATGAAAACAAATTCTAAGACATTA
>JBBMEG010000009.1:4705591-4745627 GCA_037832605.1 Cyclanthera cordifolia | reverse complement strand
GCCTTCCTAAAATTAAAATTGGGGCTTGGAGCGTCATTGCAAACGCCATTCCTACCAGATATAACATTTATCGTCGTAGGATTGATAACCATGCGGGTAAGTGAAAAGTGGGTTGGGAAAAGCTGTGTCTGAGAATTGATGGCAAAGACAAATTCAAAGCTATGATTGTAATCTGGAGTCTTTGGAACTATAGAAATGATATTAACAACAACAATGGGCCGATGGGGGTGTATAGACTCCAGGTTGGTGTTGAAAAAATGATTAACACTCATTATGCTTATGTTTCGTTTTCAGGTGTGCCGGATGCTCTCAAAAAGTTGTGGATTCAAAAGAGAAGTGGAAAGCTCCCCCTCAAGGCTGCTGGAAACTCAATGCTGATGCTTCTGTCTGTCCAACATCGGGTGATGGAAGGATTGGCTGGATTGTGCGGGACTACAGGGGTGCTCCGGTTTTAGCCGGGTCCAATGCTGGGTTCAGGAACTGTTCGGTAAAGGTGCTCGAGGGAGTCGCGATCAAAGAGGGCTTGAAAAATTTGTTGTCTTCTCGCTCTTGGATACCTCCTCTTCTGGTGGAATCTGATGCTTTGGGAGTGGTTCGGGTGCTGAAGGGAGAAGCGTTAGATCTTACTGAGATTAACAATATTGCTAGTGATATTAATTATCTTTCCTCGTTGCTTGGGGATGTATTTTTCTTCCACTGCAATAGATCTTGTAATAGGGTGGCCGATTTGATTGCCAAAAACCCTCTTGGTTCTCCTGTTGTGTGGGACCTTTCTCCCTACTTTATGGAGGATAGGACTTTTTTTTGGAGGGGGGTTCTCCCCCCCTTGGTGGCCTTCGGTGTGGAGGAAGATTGTACTCATGGTTTTTTTAGCTGATTAATATAAGTTCTGTTTCAAAAAAAAAAAAAAACCATGGGTGAATCTCCATTAATCTCATTAATGCGATAAAGCTGAATGATGTTTGTGTATTAAATGTACCATTAATGAAAATAATAACCATTATTAATAAATGAAATATAAAATTAAATGTTTTTTTTAAATTACAAACTACTAAACATTTAGAGCACAACACCTAATATGGTACATGTCCAATGACGACCCTCCCTCGACATAGTCTAGTCTCGCGCGTAACTATGGACCTGGTTGACCAAAGTGTCCACCTAGAACTCGACCCCCAATAACATCCATAAAACTAGGCTATTAGTGGTTGAAGTTTCTTCTTTAATCCAGCTTTCAGATGATGACAAAACTAAGAGTATGACTCAAAACCCTCCGCATAATAATCTATCATCACAAGCAATCACATACAAGAAATTAAAAACAATCACCTAAATATATTTTTAACACTAAGGTATGTCCCACCGACACACAAGCATAACTGAAATACTCAGCTACGGTCAACTAGGGGGAAGGAGAGAGAGAGAGAAGAGAGAGAAGAAGATTTAACTGATGTTGGTAAAAGGGTGTTTGAGAAGGATAGACAAAAACTTTGGGTTTTGTGAAGGAAGGTTGTTTGGCAATAAGACTACTTATAGACCTGAGCAATTTAAGTTTGTTTATATAATTGCTAATAAGGTCAAACTTATAAATTCATGAATATATTATATTTTTTATAGAAAAGTTGGGATCTCTTATCCCTCACACTTCATCTTCTTTTTCGTTCAAGTATTATATAAAGTTTTAGGGATTATTTTTCCAAAAAGTGAGTATGTACATAGATTTGCTAGATAAATGATCAGTGCCGTGCAAAGTTACACCGACTTACTCACATGGTTACTTGAAATTGGCCGTCAAGTTTCGGTAGAGTTAACGTGTCGGGTTCAAATTTATCCAACAAGCCGAGTCAAACGAAGGGAAGGGACTTTCCCTTTCTGGAATATGACGATAGACCAAACGTCTCTTGGTAGTATTTATCTATATTTTTAAAAATTTATTAAGAAATTCTTGTTTTGACTTTAAATCAATGTGTAAATTAGAAATCTAGGAGAAAAATAATTAAAACATTTCCAAGATGCCATAAATTTAATTTTATTTATTAATAATAAAATTACTTATATTATTATTTAAATACGTTAATTTCACTTTCTGAGTAAGTAGTTTCCTTTAATCAACTTCAATATTTTTTTCCATATAAACTTTTGAACGGTTGGATTCAAATTAAAAAAAAAAAATTCAATAAATGAATAACTCTCTTTAACTAATTTTCTATTGAATAAAATTTTTGGGAGTTCAAATCAAAATATCTTATCAAAGTTTCAAATCAAAGTATCTTATTCAACTGTATAAAAAATTTAAACCCAAAATATTTAACATTTTTTATGATTTTGATCCGTCAAATAATTATATTTAGAGATCTAAAATCAGATTCTACACTAGTCATTCAATAACATAATCATTGTACATAGTACGTTTTCTTTCTTCTTTTTGACCGGGTACATAGTACATATTCAAACACACGTTTGATGCATTGTACTTATTGGTACATATTCAAAATTAAAATGCATAGAGATAGGTACATCCAATACAAGTTAGAGACACACCAAGATTAAATAAAGTAAACTACGAATGCATATATCAATATATTAACATTGTACTTATAGGTACATCCACTTACGACACGTATAGTATAACAAGTGAATTCATACCATAGCACCTTATAATATGTACACATAATATTCATATATGAACATACAATACATACAAGATACATACCCTACAATACTAAGGTACATAAAAGTCCATCAACCTACATTAAAAAAAAATATATGGGAAGGAAAATATGATGACAAGAAGTTTTTTTTCCCTTAGTCTCATAGCATTTTAAAGCATATTAACAAAATTGATACAATTATTTTATACAAAAATTTCTCTCTTTCTATCTTTATGAGTTTGTATGGAATTTGTGATGTTTATGAGTTAACGATTAATTATTTAAAGATAATGTTTTTTTATCTCATTAGAATGTTTCTAAGATTTTATTTTTAAATACAACAAAGAACTTTGTTTTAAAAATTAATTTTAAAATAAAAATAAATCTTTTGAAAAACAAAACCTTATAAAATATAGATTCTATTCGAACACAACATGTAAGACTTATTCATCTTCAACAACTTTTTGCAAAATGTGAAATGCAATGTGAGTTGTCACTAGTGGATGAAACAAAATACAACTTCAAATGGGTTGAGACGTGAATAGTTCCGACCATTGGTCGTCAAAAGTCGGGTCATTGTGAAAGCACAAAATCATTTTTTGCTATGCCTCCCAATGTATTCTTTGAAAACAAACGGGAAGAAACTGAAGAAGGCATTCTAATAACAGTCCCATAAATTAAGAATGTTGAAGGTTACATATTACCTCCAAAACACTAATAATGGAAAATGACGACCTTGTAGCTGAGTTTATTTAATCTTTTCTATTCTCATTTTATTCCATATCTTGCATTTGTATCATAAAGATATGTGAGATGTACACCTATGTACTCCCAGTTGGTTGATGAATTATATTATAACCACTATAATTTTTAAATTCTTAAAAACACTATCCAATGTCGATTTCTTTTGATTTTTTGAAAAAAAAAAATCCACTAAAATCTAACCATTTTTTTGTCAAATATGTTATCTTCTTATTTTAACAATTTCATTAAATATTATTTTGAGTATGAGGCTAACGGAGGATCTAATTTTAAATCAATTAAACAAAAAATAAAAACTAATTATAGGAGTATAATGATCCAATATTATTTATATAATTAATTAATTAATTTCAAAAAATAAAATGTAGACATTTATTTTAATTCAAAATAATTATAGTTATTTTCTTAATAAATTTTATAAATCAATTTTTCTAGTTCACCATTCAAACTGCCTTTACTAATGTTGATATCGAAAAATAAGTTAACCGGATCAACGGTAAAGATTTGTTTTACCGAGAACAAGAAGCCTACAAAAAGAAACAAACTTAGACACACCTATGTGGTGTGAGCCAGATGGCCTTTGATACCTAAGTCAGTAAGGTGTTTAAATAGTATTTGAGAGAGATAACTTTTGAACTTAGAACGACTTGCAAGGTTTGCTAGCGTAGTTCAACCTGGATTTAAATGAAGAACGACTTGACATTTTATAGCAGCCGGACTTGTAACTGTTGCAGCTCACTTAATGACGACTTAATGGTCAGTCGTTTGAAACATCCGCCATTAAGTTGGTGTAACTTCTGACCGTTATCCCTTAGTGGTGTAACGGTCTCGACTCGGAGGTTACTAGGACTAGGTCAACATTTACATGTCCTCACCTCCATGGCAAACCTTTTTAGGGTGTGACGTTCTTCGTGTAACTCTAGGACGTTACCTCTAACAGGTACAACGTCTCTAAAAGTTACTTAGACTTGGCCGACTCGTCCACATGAGAGTCCTAGCCTCCTTGACCTACTCTCTTGCGGTTGGCCCCTTGACCAATCTCCTGGAGGTTGGCTTTGGTCTTAGTCAACTCTTGCGAGTTCTTACCTCTATGGCTTGCCCCTAAAGCAGAGGGAGGGGGGGGGGGTGGCCATCTAGGTATAACTTCTGGTCGTTATCAGTAGTCTATTTGTCACTTTAGACTCGGTCGACTCCTAGAAGAGAGTCTTAATCTCCATGACCGACCCTCATGGGGGTCAAGACTTTCTCGTTGTAACTCTCGGTTATTGCTACCTTACGACACAACGATCTTAGGGGTTACTTAGACTTGGACAACTCGTCAAAGATAGAGTTCTAACCTCCATGGTTAACCCCTGTGAGGTTTTTGCCTACTCGACTGATCTCATTAAAGATTGACTTTAGTCTCGATCAACCCTTACGGGTCCTTACTTGCACGGCTCGTCCCTAAAAGGGGTCCTGACCCTCTTGGCATAACTCTTGGCATTATTAGCGAATCCAATCGTTACTTAGACTCGATCGAATTTTGAGGGAGAGTTCTAACCTCCACGACCGATCCTCGGGGCATTGAAACCTTCTTTGGCTGACCCCCGAGAGGGCCAAACTTGGTTTAGCCGACCCTCAGGGGGTTTAGACCTTAATAGCGACCCCCTAGGGGCCGGGGTGGCTTTGGCTATCTCTGAGAGATTCTAGGCCTTGTTCGGGTACCTTGAGAAATAATTTCCCTATAACATTTACCCCTACTCTTCAGTTTTTGACTTATTTTTGTTGCCAAAATTTGAAGAGTAACTCGTAACTTAGATTTCCATGCTTATGGATAATAATTCATTTTTTTGAAAGAATATAAAAATACTCTCCTATTTTGAGAAGTCATATTCAAGTTTATGGAGAATGTTGACTTGAAGGATTTTTATATTAAAAATGTCATATTCTTATTTTGGTAATATGTCTTCCTAAACAATATTTTCCTATCCACTAAAATCTTATTCTCTTTTAAAGAATATATCATTTCTTAAGAGATTTTACCTTGAATTATTTTTGCATAAATTAAAAATTCCATAAAACTTAATATTCTCTACTCTACCTCGTCGTCACGATTTTTTGGCCTTAGTAGAGACTTGTTTTAGACTTAACTTTTCAAAGAGCATTTCTTGAACCTTTATTTATTATCCATAAGCATGGAAATCTAAGTACCTTTATTTTATTTTATTTTATTTTATTTTCACATATATGTACCTTTCTGAATTTTCAATCTTGAGTTAGACACTTTTACAATTTTGGGCACTATTTATGCATGCATTTTTGAAATTTTAAGTACTAAATATGGTTCTTTTTTAGGTTTTATACTTTATCAAACTCTTGTACCAAATAGGCTTTTTTATGATATCTTACTCCTTTCTAGGTACTTTCTCGAATTTTTTCAAAGTAAGCCTCTATTTTTTTACCCTTGTATTAAGCAGGTCTTTTATTAGAGTCTTGTCACCTTTGTAGGTACTTTACCAACCTTTTTCAAAGTAAGCCTCTATTTTTTCTTTTTGTATTAAGTGTGCCCTCTTTTAAAAATCTTGCCACTTTTTAATACTTTTCAAAAATTTTGGCCAAGTAAGTTCCTAAATTAGAGACTCGCCACCCTCTGGCATTTCCTTAAAATTTTGGCTGAATAGGTTCCCTTATTAGAGACTCACCCCCTTTCAACACTTTTTGATTTTTGGATTCTTTTAAGAGCGTTCTTTGAATTTTACTCATGGCTAGCTCTATCTTCCAACTATGAGAATGAAGTCTGTCATACTTTACCCTTCTCTTCTCAAAAGAGGACTTAGCTTAGGGCTTTTGTGGTTGGATACGGCTCCGAGCCGATTGCTTCTGTCTGACCCAAGGGAACTTAGATAAACTTAGGGCGGACTACTACATTCCACCCAGTGTGATCTTTAGGTTCCCGGCGACCCAAGAAGACCATAGTAACCCTCCCCTTGGCGAGGTGGCACTGTATGCAACCATTTTTTAGAGGGGAGTTTGGTTACATCTTATTCCTTCTCTTTAGAAGTTTTTATACATGGCTGGGCTCGCTCCAGAGCAAGTGGCTCCCAATATCTGGATGTATTATTCGGGGTCCACAGTCTTTAGAGGTATCTTGGCTTTGAAAGCTCCTTCAGTGATTGAGATATCTTTTTCCTATATTGGTTTTTCCATCACTCTAACGTAACCGTGAGATGCTACCTTAAACCACAAAGTAGGCTTTGTCCACTGGTCTCTTGCCCCAACTTTCAGAAAGCTTAGCGTGATAAGTGATTTTTTGTTGGGGTGCATGGGTCGTTCCTTGCACAGATGCCTCGGTGGTTACTCCTACCACTTTTGGAACATATGGTACGCCTCTGTTTATCTCGCCTTGATGCTTACAAATATATATTACCTTCATATTTTGTTTTATTATGTAGTGCATAGAAATTTGACCATTCATTCTAGGGTGTTGAAGGTCTAAGGCCTGGTTATGACCTTCCCTATTGTAGTTACTCAAAGTGCTCAGTACCTGACCACTGAGTCTTTGGCTCTTTACAACCTTCTTGCAGAATTAGTTGTGCCTCATGACTGATTCTTCAAATTTAAATGAGGATCTGAATCCAGGTATGCCACTTTGATTAGCTTCTGGTATTCGAGTTGATATTGCATCTCTAGCGCCTTATTTCTTTTGATTAGTGGCTATGGACTATGATCCTACCCAACGACGCGCTTTTGATGTTGTATTTCGCTATCCCTCCAATGTTGCTTTTAGGCCTCCCACCAACGAGACGGTGGACCTTACTTTGGAGGGTCATATTCTCGTCAGCGAGGATAGTGATCTACCTTTTCTAAAGCTTCCAAAAGACTTGGACAATGGGGCACACTTGAACTATGATAGGACCGAAACCATCTCTGACAATGTTTTCTCTTTGCCACACCTCAGTCCCCACACTCCTTGAGCACTTTCGTCCGGTTCTCTACCTATTTTTGACTTCTACCTTCTGCCAGGACCTTACCGACTTGCTTTCGACGCTGCTGAGGAAATGAGCTTGATTTCTAGCCTATGGTGTGAGGTTGAAACTCCCCCCATGCCATTTCTAACTAAGGACGCCTCTCAAATTTTGAAGAAATTGACTCGTTTAATGCATGAGGTATGCTTGCTACACTTGCCTTTTGTTGTATTTTTTACTAAGTCTTTAAATTGACTTTTGTTTTTCTTGACAAGTCTATGTACACTTTGCTTCAGCTTCACGACATTTATCAGAGAACTTGCGCCATACACGCTTTTCTAGGTCTTTCAACTCTGAATAGCTTAAGTGGGAATTGACTTAGGCTCGAGAAGCTCAACGCTTGGCTGACCTCCAGACTTGTGTTAAGGCGGCTCATAATTTAGCTGCTCGTGCTTCCAAGGAGGACTTGTCTACCATCGCTCGGCTTTGCCAAGAGCTAGCTACTGCTGAAAGAAAAATTAAAGAACGCCTCTTACTTGGCTAACTTGGTGAAAGGCTCTCAAGCCTTTTGTGATTTTAGTGAACAATGTCGGTATAACGACCATAACCTGGGCTCTAGACCGCTTTCAAGGAGTCAGTTATGGGAACCTGCTTCCGCTTTTCAAGTCACTTACTGCTACAACAACTAAAAGGGTAGTCGACCTTTCTCTTCTAACATTCGAGTCTAGGCTTCCCAACAATTATGCTCATGTTGCCTATTATGATTCTCACATCTTTTGAGGCGTTCCTGAAAGTGATATTTCAATTCTGACTCCTTCAACTAGGCTTGACCCTATCCAAGCCAGACCTTGTAGGTCGGGCTTGAATATGCGCGGCTTCGGGAGCAGTTGATAGCTTGTTGCTTTTTTATGCATTCCTTTTCATTTTCTGAAAGTATAATATTTTCTAAGCACTTTGCCTCGTTGCCTGTTGAGAACTTATTTTTTTCTTCGAGTTGTATCTTGAAATTTTTTGGAATGTTTTTTCTTCTATAAGGTTTACCCCCATTGTGCAAAAGGTCATGGTCTCATCATGCTTGTAAGGATCTCGGGTGGCTGTCTTTGGATGGTAGCAAATCTTTGGCACTTGTCATATAACTGTACATACTTTTGAGTCTTCAGTCATGGTCAGCCAAAAATACCCCTACCTTATTAATGTTTTGGCCAGACACTTTGCTCCTTCGTGATTACCACACACGCCTGCATGTACTTCTCACTTTGCATAAGTGGTCTCATCGGGATCTAAGCATCTAAAGAGAGTAAAGAGTACTCTTTCATGTACAACTTATCTTCCTGCACCACATATTGAACAACATTATATTTTAGACGTCGGGCTTATTTCTTGTCTAATGGCAGCTTCCCCTTCTATAAGTACTCAATGAAGAAGGTCACCCATGTTTTCTGTAATGTTGGAGTTACATCACTAATCTCGTGGTGGTGATGCTGGATGTGTCCATGTTCTCGACCAGCACGGTTCTGCCTACTTCTGTTTTGTAACCAGTAGCTAACTTTGCCAAGACAACGACATTGGAATTTTCAGACCTAGGTACCTGTTAGTTGTACCTCAGCAAATTTAGCCTACCCCCATTGAAGTAAAGAACTTTATCTACTGGAATACTATTGAAACCTCCGCTTTGGGCATCCCTCTTGTTGCCTTACTTTGTCAACCCAACTCCTGTTGCATCTGCCTCTTACATGTTCTCAAAGGATGGTTCGAATCTCATGAGGTGGTGGTGAATCTTTGCCTTCTTTTTTCTTGTTAAGGAACTCGGACGCTTTTTCACCTTCTTCAACGTACTTGTCCAGGCGTCTCCTATGAATGAGGGACTCTATCGACTCCTTTAAAGCATAGCAGTCAGAGGTTGCGTGACCATGATCACTGTGAAAATAGGCAAGACTTGCCTTTATTTCGCTTATTGGATCCCGTTTTGATCTTACTTGGCCACTTCAACACCTCCTTATCTTGAATCTCCGTCAATATTTGCTCTACTGGAACCACAGTTGGAGTGTACTTCTCTAACCAACTGGGTGGTACCCTATTTCGGTCGGTCTTTTTCATCTTCTTTAGGCGCACCTCCGCCCTATACTTTCGTGAATTCTTATAATCAAGCTCAAAACAGTTTGTTGACTATTCATGCTCTAGAATAAGCGCTTTCTTTCATTGTTTCCATGAAAATTTATTAACTCTCATGCACTCGTGTATTTCTACTCCCCGATAAGTAGCTCGACGTACGTGAGAGGAGCTTTCTTTCTCAACGGCCACAAGAACTTCTCATCTTTAAGTTCAGCCACAACTGCCATAAAGGTCGTACCATTGATGTACCTCTCAACTTGCAACGCCTCGTTATTGAAGCGTGCGATGTACTCCTGAAGGGTCTCATAGCTCCTCTTAGAACATCTTACAAGGTTTGTTAGTGTAGTTTAGCCTGGATTTAAATGGAGAGCGACCTGACATTTTATTGCAACCGAACTTGTAACTATGTAGCTCACTTAATAGCGGCTTAATGGTCAATTATTTGAAATGTATGTTATTAAGTCAGGAACAAATACTAGTGTAACTCCTGACCGTTACAACAGTCTTGACTCGAAGGTTACTCGAACTCGGTCAACCTTTGCAGGTCTTCACCTCCATGGTCGACCTCTTTAGGGCGTGGCTTTCTTGGTGTAACTCCAGGACGTTACACCAAACATGAGCAACATTCATAAACGTTACTTGGCGTCTACACGAGAGTCTTAATCTCCATAGACGACCCTCATGGGATTGGCGAGATCGTCGGTCTCTTTGGAGGTTGCCTTTGTTCTTAGTCAACCCTTGTGGGTTCTTACCTTCACGGATCACCCCTAAATGGAGGCTCTGGCCTTCTCAGCGTAACTCCTAGCCGTTATCAGCGGATCCATTTGTCACTTTAGACTCTGTCGCTTACTGTGAGAGAGTCCTGATCTCCATGGCCGACCTTCATAGGGGTGAAGGCCTTCTCGTTGTAACTCCTGGTCATTGCTACCTTACGACATAAAGGTCCTAGGGTTACTTGGACTTGGTAGACTCGTCAAAAGAAGAGAGTTCTAACCTCCATAGCCAACCCACATGGGGTTTCTGCCTACTCGACCGTACTCCTTGGAGGTCGATTTTGGTCTCGATCAACCTTTACGGGTCCTTACCTCTACGACTCGTTCATAACGAGGGGTCAAGGCCCTCTTGGGGAAACTTCTGGCCGTTATTAGAGAATTTAGTTGTCACTTGGACTCGGTCGACAACTAGAGGAGAGTCCTGACCTCTATAGCCAACCTTCCGGGGCCGGAACCTACTTTGATTGACTTCCGAGAAGGCTAAACTTGGTTTAGCCGACCCTCAAGGGTCGATACCTTTCTGGTTGATCCCAGACGGGTCCTGGACTCATTTAGCCGACCCCTAGCTAGTGAAGACCTCTTTTGGCCGACTCTTGGGGGTGTCGGAGTGGACTTGGCCAACCCTCGAGGGGTCAAGGCCTCCATGGTCGATCCCCGGAGGATCAAGACCTCCTTTTGCCAACCCTTGGCCGGAGTTGGCTTGGTTGACCCCCAGGGGATCAAAGCCTTCTTTGGCTGGCCCCTCCTTGGCCGACCCCCGCGGGTCTCGACCTCCATGGACGACCTCCTGGGGGCCGGGGGTTGCTTAGGTTACTCTCCGAGAGATTCTAGGCCTTGTTCGGGTATCTCGAAAAATATTTTACCTGTAACATCTAACATCTTGTACAACCTAATAACCATACAATTTTGGTTCGAATTCTCTTCTCCTAATATTTTTTATTAAAAAGGAAATATAATTGAAATTTAAACTTGTTTAATTGCTTTTTTTTTTTTTTTTGGTTCATATAAGTAAAATTTTAAAAGTTGCAGTCGTCGTCCAAACTATTTTGGAATGACCCAAATTAAAAACAAATCATATTTGGTATAGCGAAGAGAGAATTAAGTTCGTTAAATGTTGATTTTTAACTCGAATATTCTAAGTTGATATCAAACCAATTTAATTAAGACAACATCAGAATGAAATTGGAATAAAATTAAGTTATTGATAACATAAAAAAGAATAAATAAAGGAGAGTCAACTTACCAATAATCCAATAACATTTTGAATAACTTATTTGTCTAAGTAGAGCTCCACTAATTCTAGTTCCTATTTTTCTTCTGAAAAAGTAAAATGAAATAAAGAATAAATCATAGACAGATTGGTTCACAAAATTGGATTAACCCCTCATCAAAAGCAAAAAAAAAAAAAAAAAAAAAAAAAACACATTCTTTCCTAGTTGTCTAAATTAGTAGTGTTCCACCAATAATAGTTGTGATCTTTTGCAAAATATGATTTTCTATTTAAAAGAATAAATTAATTAAGGTAGTAGAGTATGATCTATACTTTATTGTTAGGAGAAAAGAAAAAAAAAAAAAATCAATTATTCAATATTGAAGTTTGAAACTTTGTACAATTACTTCGTTACCAAAATCAATACAGTTGTTGTAAGGACAAATTCAGAGAAATCTCCACGTTGATATGATATTGTCCAATCATAACAATGTGGAGATTGCTCGAGCTTTGTACTTCCCTAAACAAGTTGTTACAAATCTAGCCTGTTAGATGTGTCAACAACAACAAATTAGGCCAAAAAGTATGTAACCTCTCACTCATAGATCACTCATATCTCTCATACATCTAGAGAGCACCCATTTTTCCCTAGGATAGATGTTTATATAGAATACAATCATCTCTATGAAATATGACTTAGGATAAATGTGTGAGTTTGTTGTATTTGCTTCAACTTCAAATTCCAAACTTAATAAGTTAGGCTTTAGTTACCTGGTAGTTCTACCTTTAACAGTTTGTGAATTGCTCACTTAATTTGTTTGAATGTATGACAAAAACCTCATGCCTTATGAGTAAGAATTATGTATGAAAAAATTCCCTTTAATTAGATATGTATATAAGGTAATTGTTCATCATTCTCATTCATCAAAAAAAAAAAAAAAAAAAAAAAGGCTTATACAAACCTTTTATGAGATACATGTTGGGTTCTTTGTTTATTCAAGATTTTGATAAATTATGGGAAGTATAATTTTGATGTCATGATAAATTATGGGATGCATGACTCCGATGACCTGATAAATTATGAAAAATATGACTCTAATGACATAATAAATTATGGAAAGCATGATTCTGATGACCTGATACATTATGAGAAAGATCTAAGCCTTTTATTTTTATCAACTTTCAACAAATATATATATATATATGTATATATATATATATATATGTATATATATATATATATGTATATATATATATATATGTATGTATGTGTATTACCAAATGTTAGAAGATTTCGTAAAAAATCGTAAATAATATCTAACAATAATTCTAATAAATCGACCAAATATCTATTAATATACAAATAACCATATCTCATATTTATTGGTGACAGATTTTTTTCTATAAAGAAGAAATTTCATTATATATTTGTTTCAAGATTTATTTAAAGAGTTGGTTTGATCTCTCTATGAGTTCAACCCTCCCCAACAATTGTTGTAATCTCAAAAACAAAACAATTTTGTATAGATTTTTGTGATAGTGATCAACTTACAATAACAAAATCAAAATGATTATATTTGAGTACACACGACTATAATCTTAGTCTTTGGCCAATAAAAAAAATGTTTGTTGAAATCAACAAAAGTTACCTATGAAAAAGAAAACTCTTGGTCAACCATTGTAATTGTAGTCAAAAAAATAAATTGTATTACTCAGCAAACCCACCTACCTCCATACTTCTAGAGTTGGACCATTCAACATCAAACTTCTATCCAATCCAACCCTTGAGATATAACATTTAAAAAAGAAAAAAAAAGAAGCAACATGTCCATTTCATTTAATCTAGGGTCAAACAAACTTTATAAATAAATAAAAATATAATATTTCAATTCAGTGCACAAATGTTCTTCAATCTTTAATCCTTATAAAAGCAAAATAAAAATAGAAATAGAAATATATTATTTCAATTTAATTTACCAATGTTTGAGTATAGATTTGAACTTTTAATCCCTATAATAACAAAGCATTTAGATATTAAATTAGGTTTAAGTTAACAATTATAAGTTGGTCTAAGTGGCCCTTTTTTTTTTTTTCTTTTTGAAAATTCAAGAGTTTATGGACCTACTTAAGAAATAATATCTTACAAATTCATTAACATCCAAATGTGTAGGAAAAAACGTTCATTAATATCTAAATGTTGTAGAAAAAAAACGTTATGTTTAGTAAAAATAGTTGAAGCGTGTAAGATGACTCAAACAATCACAAGCGTGTAAGATGACTCAAACAATCAGGGTCGACCGAGTCCAAATTCGATCCACGAAAGAACGGCCAAAGGTGATCACCCACCAAGGGGGATAAGTCGTGGAGGTTAGGGTTGACCGAGTTGAAAGCCGATCCTCGAAGAGACGATCGAAGGTGAACACCTCCCTAAGGGGGGCAAGCCATAAAGGTCAGAACTTCTCTAAGAGTTGATCGAGTCCAAATAACATCCTAAGTCGTTGCACTCCTAAGAGGTAACGTCCAAGAGTTACACGGAGAAGACTCACACCCCTAAGGGAGTCGGTCATAGATGTGAGGACCTGCAAGGGTTGACCGAGTCCAAATAACTTCTTAGACAAGACCGTTACACCGCTAAGGTGTAACCGTATCAGGGGTTATGCCGGTATTCATTTCCAGCTTAATGACTGATGTTACAAACGACTAACCATTAAGTTATTATTAAGTGAGCTGCAACGGTCACAAGTACAGCTACTCTAAGTTTTAAAGCTCTCTCTAAAATAAAAATTCACCGATGTGCTTAATTTTTGTTGTTTTGTAGGCAATTTCGTCGTCATAAACAAATTTGTACCATTGATTATGGAGTAACATTTTTCGGTATCAACAAAATATAGGACATATTTTAAAAATTCAAATATATGAATTAATTAGTGTTAAATTATGCTCAGATTGAGTAAGGAGAAGGATCGAACCTATCATCTCTTGGTTCATAAATATACATTGATGCCATTAAACTATCAATGTCCTTGTCAAAGTTCTTACAACATTTGAATATTACAAATCCTTTAAATCACATGTTATACAAAAATGTAGGCATGTTGGGTTAAGTTTATTTTTCTTCATACAAGAGAATAACTACCCATCTCATTTTGCACACTTTTGAGTAAAACCTTTCTATGCATAGACTCCACCAAACTTGAACGTGTGAGATTTTAGATTGTTTTTTAGAGTAAAAAAGAAAACTCTCACTCTTAAAAGGAAAAATTGAGAAATGTGATTGATTATGAATAACAAAAAAATAAAAAAAATAAGATTGACAATACTCTTGATGGGAAAATGGAGTAGAGTTGTTAAGTTGGAGGATATTGGTAGAGTTGCCTTAGATTATTTCAAGGAGTTATTATCGTCAAAAGGTATGGATGAAGAAGCATATGAGGTTGTTCTGCAGTGTGTTTCTAAGAAGTTATCTGATCAAGACACTTCTAAATTAGATGGGTAGTTTTCTAGAGTTGAAGTGGAGAAACCCTGACTGAGATGAGCCCTAAGGCCCCATGGATCTAGACGTTTTTCTTCCAAAAGTTTTGGGATGTCATCAAAGACGATGTTGCAGATTTTTGTCACAGGTGTTAAATAGGGGACAAAAGCTTGGAAATTTGAATAATACTTTAATAGATTTCATTCAAAAAGTATACAATGCTTAGAAAATGAGTGATTTAAGGCCAATCATTTTCTTCAATGTCTATAAATGATCACAAAACTATTGCTTATTGAATGAAGGTGTCTCTAGAAAAAAGTTCTCACACCCAACCAAACTGCTTTGTTCTAGTAAGATTGATCACGAACAATGTTACTATTTTATTCGAATATATCCACTCTATTGCTAGGAAAATAAAATAGTAGATGGTGAAACTAGATAAGAGTAAAGCGCCTTCGTAGATTGATTCTTTTTGTTTAGGATTGTGGAGAAGCTTGTGTACAATAATAAGTGGATTGATAGAATTAATTGTAAGGACCCTAGTTTCAAAGGATAAAACAATAGACCTTACTCAATCTCATGCATGAAAATCAATGTGAATTTCATGAAACCAACTTAACAGGAAAAATCAATGCGAATTTCATGAAAACGGTTAATCAGTGGGATCCCAACATATTTAAAATACTCAAAAAGTTGTAGTCATTAAATTTCAAAATCAAATCATGCTAGGACATATCCTAGACTCTAGTGCAACAATCCCCATAGTCAACGTAGGAACCTGGTCAGCATCCTAGTCCAAGTACTGGGAGAAATCCATAATGGAAAGGATTGAGTCGCAAAACTCAATAAGGTTCCCCGACTTGGAGTGCAACATGTATACAGTCAAAAAACATATCAGGTAAAACAATACAAGCCATAAAATAATCTTGTGGGTGCCACGTCATGAAATGTCAGCACCTCTAAAAGAGATCAATGATCTATGTCAAAGACCAAAGAAGTTTAACAACTAAATTGTAGATCAAAAATACCTCCACGGAGTCCTTTAACTATGGGAAAACTTGGTAAAATATCCTCAGAGTCATTTGACTCTGGGCAATCTTGATAATCAATGCTAGTGCGAGAGCATTTGATGAGTCGAGCTAACCTGGTGGCCCTCAGGCCTCGAGCTCTCGCTGAGTAGTGATAAATTATAATCTTTTATTTTTTTTTCTTATTTTAGTTTAGTTAGATAACTTTTAGAGTGTTAAATCTAATCTTGATTGCTTATGATTAGCCAACTTTCTTTTGTTTAGGAAACGTAAAGGAATTTATTTTAGAAAATGCTAACTTTTGGTGGCTGCTTAAACCATGTTCTTGGTGATGACACTTATGTTATATTTCTATTTTCTAACTGTTCAATCTGTTTCTCACATATTTAGTTTGTGTTGGTTAGTTGGTCGATTTCTATCTACCTGATGTACCTGGTGATATTGATATAGATTTCGGGCCTTTACACTTGAAGACTCGCACATTTCTTTCATCTAAATTAGCCGTTGGGACTGTAAGTTCTTGTGTGTACAACTAGAAAGCACATACACTTCTATTTTGACAAAGTATCCATGTCGGATACGTGTCAGACAATGATACTTTCGAACACACTTGTATTAAATAAAAGATAATAAAATTTGTTAATAAAATAGTTCATTATTTATACTAAATAAAAATATTTTTTTATATATTTTTTAAATTTAATATTTAAATAAAATTGTTAATTTTTTCTATATACAAAAGATTTTTTTTTTATTGTTTTATGCTAATAAATTTGAGGGAATTTAATATGGATATTCAATTCTAGTATAATTATTAGACATGTATCCAAATTTTGTTTTAATTGCATTTGTATTTAAATTGATTTTAAACAATTATTGGATGTTTTTGGAATCCCCGGTTTGCCCATAAAGCTCTTAATATGGAAATTCTTTGTCTTAGTTTGCAATTTTCCGTTTTCCTTATTTTTTATGAATTTATTATATGGTAATTATTACTCATTATTTAGAAATTATTTTCATTTTTATTGTGTTTGACCAAACTAATTTTCATCATTTTTTTTTCATTTAAACATCCATGCTCTAAGTGTATTTTTTGATAAAAATATTGTAGACATGATTATACAAGTATTATATTTAATAAATTCTGACATGACTATTGTATCATTGTGTATGTATAGTCAACATGCTGTGTTATTTTATTGTATAGAAGGTTGATAACAACATAATATGTTTCATATTTCTATTCAAGTGACTATATAAGAAATACATATTCACGTACTATTTATCAATATTGCCACCTGCTACTAAACGTCCAGTTGGTAGACTTAAAAAGTCACTTTGGAAGTCAAGTATTGAAATGAAGTTGTAATGACTAGACCCGACATGAAGTCAATCTCGGGCCTTAACCTCTTATGGATGATCAAACTATCTTATTCGCTTGAAGGTTAATGATTTACCCACCCACTTAAATTTTAAAGCAAATTTTAAAACCCACCCACTTGAATCAAATTTTTCGATAAAAAAACACCAAAAATTACTCATAAATATGTTTACTCATACAAAATCAAAAGAAAACATATAAAATACACCATAATTGGGGTATCGAAGGAAATTAGAAGAAACCTAACAAAAATACATAAATTGTCGATAAAATCTTGAAGAATGAAGAAGATGAATAGTTTGCGTTTTCTTGAAAATAGGAAGACTAAAAGATCTTTTTACCAAATCAATATGGCAAATAGTTTGTTATAAGGAATTTCGAAAAGCATGTAGAGGGAAAATAGTGTGTTATTTTGGGAAGCATTTAATGATTTGACTATTTTTAGAAAGTATTTAATATTTTTTTTAAAAAACTAACAATATCCTTCTAATAAAACAGTTCAATATAAAGACATTATAGTAACTTACACTACAATAATAAAATTTAAATTTAAATTTTGAACATTTTTCTAAAAAGATTATACTTTTGATACAAATGTAATATTTATATAATACTTGACTACTTATATAAAATTCCCTAAATTTTATACAATAACTAATTATTTTTATAAAAAAAATATGAATGAGTTGGCTAGATAAAATAAAATAATTCTAAATTATATAGATGTGTTTGGTTCGTAGACGAAAATCAACACAAAAGAGCAGTAACTTAACGACATTAGCGAACGCCGAAAGATCATGAGGTACTGGTTCGAATCCCTCACCCCATCCCCAATTATTGTAATCTGAAAAAAAAAAAAAAACGTAAAGTGCGACTATGACACATAACTCATTTGATACTAGGGATGCATGATCCTCTACCTGAAGTTAACGAATTATAATAAATTTAATTATATGGAACCAAATAGGTGTACAAGTTTATTTTGTTTCACATTTCCCCTGTCTAACCACATAAAAGACTCCAAAACAGTGATCCGTTCTCTCAAGTCACAGAAGTCCTTTTCTCAATACATAGGGGCATTCTCGTCATTTCTGTTGTGTAGTTGGTTGGTTGGACAAACTTCATAGCGGCTTTCTTCTTTTTGTTCTTGTTCTTGTTGTTGGTGGTGTTCTACTACCTCGGGGTTGAATTGCCACGCGTTGTGCAATGGCCCTACCCACCTCTCTTTTTCTATAAACTCCTTCCCTTCCCTCTCATTTCTCTCTGGATCAGGTGGCTGTTCCTTTCCATAATTCAGCTCCATTTTCCAGTCCCAATTTCAAGCGCTTGCGGGAGGGTTTAACCAGCGGATTCAGATAGAGGATTGTGATTTCCTTTTTCTTCCTTCTTTAATTCCTTCTTTGTATCTCTCTCACACAGACCCATGTCTCCCAGCAAGTTCAACTCCTCTGTAATTCTCCCCTCTCTCTCTTTCTCTTTATTTACCGTTTGTTTGTTTGTGTGTGTGATCTTGATTTGTGATTTGACCCTATTTCTTATTTGGATTTTTTTATCTCTTCATTGGGTTTTCTGGGATTTTTTCGTTGTGGGGATCTTTTTGTGGTTCTTTTGTTGATTCAGAATATGATGCTCTGTTTGGTCATTTGCCATTTCGGAGGATTTATTTCTATTGAGACTATGCTTTCATCTTCGTTATTTGTTCCACGAAATTTGTGTTAGTTGTGGATTAATTGGTGGGGTTTTGTTGTTGATGGTGATTACTGATAACTGATGGATCGATCCAGTGGGACATGATGCTTTTATAGTGCAATAAAGTTTTTCCTCTAGGATTGTTTGTTTTTTCAGATTCCCAATTCTTTTGGAAAAGTTGGGGGCACTTTCCCTTTTCTTTTTTATTTTTTATTTTTTTTTCAGAATGTTGCTTTAGTGCTTGCCCTGTAAAGGAGAATACGTTTTATATGTCAAGTCTTGAACTCTTGTTTATTGATTTGGGCCTACTAAACTGCTGTTCATATAGGGAGAAGGAAATTTTTCTTGCCCAATGGCGGATAATGGTTTTCTTAATGCAACTTCTCTGTTAAATTCTGAGAAGGCTGTCCAGGAACTACTTCAACGGTCTCCATTAATGGAGACTGATGACCACCTTGTTGAGTTTTCAGAGGCCTTGAGAAGTATGAATCACGGTTTTATTTCATATATTTTACCAAATCATGTGCTGATATTGAATATTTTCATTTCATTTATGTAGTAATGTTTGCTATTGCGTTTGAGTAGGTTAAGATATGCTGCTTATATTGTTTCTTCTATCTCTAGCTGTTGCAAAAGCATTAAGAAGGGCAGCTGAAGGAAAGGCTGCTGCACAAGCTGAGGCAGCTGAATGGAAGCGTAAATTTGAACTGGAGAGGACAAGAAATCTTCAACTCGAGCACAAAGGTTTTTCTTATGTGATTACTTGTATATGTATTATTTAGAATACATTAGCTGATCCTATTAAAAAGAATAGATTAGTTGATGTTTTCGTGCTTATAGATTGGAGAGTATTAATTTATGCTTATAAACTCCTTAAATGCTTTGATGTGTTGATCTTTTATTTATCATTTGACGACAAAATGGCTTTTGTTATTCAGTTTGAGGTAAAGTAGAGCCCATCTCTTTCAAATATAAGATGTGCTTACTAATTGAACATTTGATTTTTAACTAAAAAAATTATTTCCTCCAATTATGTTCAAAATCTCTATAATTCTTATCCAACAGTGGTCTACTTTTACGATATGAAAATTCCAGTCTTTTTCCAAAATATATTTTTCGACTTTTGGGCAAAGTCGGTAAAAGTTCATTTTTAGATAGTGTTGGATTGAAAACAACTTCTTATCTTCACTTTGAATTCAAAATGATTTTCCATTAATGTTCAAATCAAAATGTAATTATAAATGCTATTTGTTGCACTGTCATTCGGATATCACATAGAACATGTGGAAGGAATGTATTAAATGTACTGCATGTAAATTAACAACAGCTTAGTTTGGAAAAGCTACGTTGTATGAGGAGTTGATTTTGAATTGAAAGTTGCAGAACTGGAAAAACTGTTAATAGTTTGCCATGCTTGCAAATGTTTCTGAGGAACTTCTGTTGAGACATTTGTTACATGGGTTTAGGAATAAAATTTTAAAGTCAAGTGGGTTAAGAAGGTGACTTGTCACTTGTCAATATGTTAAAGCAAATATCTGTTATATTTTAGTGTAGTGACCAAACCGACATTTGACCTTATTTCCTATTCAGTTGAATGTAAATGTTCAAGGCTGTATTTCTGCCGATCTTGTGATAGCCGCTTTTCTATTCACCGTTGCATTTCACATATGTGATTCACCATTGATTTTCTTTCCTTCAGAATCATTTATTCTTATGTTCTCTTCTTTTGGTCTGTTTTTTGTTTCTCCTTTTTATACTGTTTCCCTTTTAACTGCCTATGCTTGTGCATTATAGGGCAGTCACCTGCAGAATGCAATGGTCATGATAGTAAAAGGCTGAGGAATCTAACCCCACAAGCCTTAGAGAAATCCGAACAGTGTTGTGGATCAAATGGAATATGTTCTCATGAAGTTCTTCAAGATGGGGACATTGATTCTGTTTCTCAGAAGGTGTCCAAAATGTGCACAAGAAAGGTATTCCAGTATTTGCGACTTCTTCTATTGATATAGATGGCTTAAATTTCATTTGTTATTTTTTTTCCGGTCCAATATTGTATTTGTCTAGTTTCTGTATGAATATGAAGACACTAATTACATATTTCTAAAATTGTTCAATATTTAATGGATAAAATTTCTTTTGGAAATCCAAGGTGGAATAATTATGCTTCTTTCTGATGCAGTAACGAAGGCAAAATGAAACATGCCCATTAGTTGCACAAAATAAATAAAGTAATAAAGACAAAAGTTGTATCTAAATATTTTCCCGTCTAATGTTTCTTATGGACATGTGTACAGGCAAAATGAAGCATGCTGCATGACTCACATATTTTTTTATTTTAATGTTCCTAGTGATTTTTTACGAAGCACAGTTCATTTTGTAACAACACTTTCCTTGTAATCTTATTCAAATTGGTGGTTTTATTTCATTTACTTCTATTATTTACGGAGGACACTTTGTTTTCCTTTTATTTCAATAAAACATCATTGCACTTCAGAGAAAAAAAACACTTTAAAATGTAACAAAGTGATTTTACATCTTTACTTAATTGTGTTAATACCATTTAAAATTACAGGCATCATTTAAACTTTCATGGTGCTGCAATGGTGAGCATAGTGATCGGCACAAGCACGATGTTGTTTCCTTTGAGAAAGGAAACATAACAACTGCAGAGCGCAGCAGTAAACAGGTTTGTTTCGGCTGAAAGTAGACACATCTCAATGATTCTTGCAAAAATAACTCGTGTTACTTGTGTATGCGAAAGCTTAAGATATGGCGATCAGATTTTCTAGCAGTTCATTTTTGAAAAGATGGAAATGAAAAACTGAGCTTATGACCATAACTATTACATATAATAAATTATTTAACATCCAAGTAAAAAGTTTACAAATATAGTTCAAATTTTGAACATGCCTATACAACTTATATGCCCAAAGAAATGAGTAAAAGATGCATAAAGTTTCAATTCTTCCACCATTTTCTCATTTCATAACATGCCAATAACAACTGAGTTCTACTTTATTCATTTTTTTTTTCTTTTTTATGTATACCTAATATTTTATTTTGCTATTAATGTGGTTGAGTGGGCCACTCTGTAATTGATAAAACATTTTCATTTCAGATTTCTTTGAAGTGGGAATCTCAACCTCAGACTGTGCTTATATTGACCAAACCAAACTCAATATCAGTTCGAATTCTTTGTTTTGAGATGGTCAGGTGTGTACTTTATTTCATTAGCTAAATCAGTTTTACCGGTTAATTTCATTTTATGCAAGAAAAGAACTATATGAAAATCATCATGCATCCTAAGGTCTAGTATGGAAATAGTGTGATGCTAAATAATGAAAATCTTTATCCTTTTTAACGGTATGGATATGGTTTCACATTAACTATTTCAGAAGGTCAGAGAGAAACTTGCTCTCTTTTTTGCCTCGACCAAAGTTTTTACGCATCATAACAAGAGCTTCTAAATTTAATATAAAAAGAAGACTATTTTCTTATGCCCTTTTCTATTCCTCCCAGATGGTTGAGAGAGCATAGAGGTCTTCACATTTATGTCGAACCACGTGTAAAAAATGAGCTTCTTACCGAGTCACACTACTACGATTTTGTCCATACCTGGAAAGATGGTGAGTGTGAAAAGTTGCTATTATGTTATATACTTATAGTAAACATATTATTCTTAACATTTTTGTACTCAAGTTTGCAATGTTCATTTATTCGAGGATGAATTTGACTGCATTGACCTATAGTTTTAATTGAAACTATCACTTATGGTCTCCGTGAGTAATTGTTCATTGTTTACATCTTAACAGACAAGGAAATTATGCTCCTTCACACACAAGTTGATCTTGTGGTTACTCTTGGTGGGGATGGAACTGTACTTTGGGTACGTCACAACCGCATATTCTTATTGTAGATATTATAACTTGCATTGTTATTGTAGTCATGTCATAAAATTTCACATATTGAGCTAATTAATAGCTATGAGGTGTGTGGTTTTATTAGCCACCATCTGTGCTACATATGCTTATACCCCTTTACATAATTGACTTAGAGGATGCAATCTCATGTCTTTGAACGCCACTTAAGATCTTGCTTAATAAACTGAATGAATGTTCTGCACTCACATCTGTGTGCTTACCAAAACAGAGGAATGCAATTAGTTTGTCAAATCTTGTTACTTTTGTTATTAACTATTCCCTTTTTCTTTTTTTTTTGTGACTGTTATCTATGCCCTTAACAATTAATGATCTTCAGTTTTCATTGGTGAGAGCCATGGCTTTCTCATTATATGATTTTTCTGACTTTTTGATTTTTTGTTCTGGAATAATTTGGCGCTTGATTGCAGGCAGCATCAATGTTTAAAGGACCGGTTCCTCCACTTGTTCCGTTTTCTTTAGGGTCTCTGGGTTTTATGACTCCTTTTCGTATCCTTCAGTTATAAGGAAGTATTTTTTCCCTTGGACATTAATTCATTTGTTGTTTATGCTGCTTTCCTCGGACCTAGTTTCTTCTATATTTATTCTTATGCCGATATATTTTACCATGACGTTTATTTTCATTCGTTTGTCAAGAAGTTTCTTTAACATGCTTCAGACAGTGAGCATTACAAAGAATGCTTGGATTCAGTTCTAAAGGGTCCAATTAGTATCACATTGCGACACCGATTGCAGTGCCACGTTATTCGAGATGCAGCAAGAAATGAATACGAAACTGAAGAACCTATACTCGTGCTGAATGAGGTTACGATTGATCGTGGAATATCATCATACCTTACGAATTTGGAATGTTATTGTGACCGTTCCTTTGTAACTTGTGTTCAAGGGGATGGACTGATTCTATCTACAACTTCTGGCAGTACCGCATACTCATTGGCTGCTGGGGGATCAATGGTTCATCCCCAGGTATGTACTTCGGTCGATTGATCTTTCAGTTTGCACTTATATTGGTTAGCGTGACCATTTAATCGATGTTTTCCTGACATTCACAGGTTCCCGGCATACTATTTACTCCAATATGCCCACACTCCTTATCGTTTCGACCACTGATATTTCCGGAGTATGTAACAATACGCATACAAGTACCTTTCAATAGCAGGGGGCATGCATGGGCATCTTTCGACGGGAAGGACAGGAAGCAACTGGCAGCAGGAGATGCTCTTGTATGCAGCATGGCGCCTTGGCCAGTGCCTACAGCATGCCAGGTAGACTCAACAAATGACTTCTTGCGCAGCATTCATGACGGTCTTCACTGGAATCTAAGAAAGACGCAGTCTTTCGATGGACCCCGGGATACATGACCAAAATGTAGAGCTTGCAGTTGATATATGGTTGGTATTTACATTCTGCAATATATTTTAGTTCTGCGTCGGTAACAATTAGATGTGTTGTAGAGGGGAAAACATGAGAAAGAAAATCACTGAATAACAGTGATTTACTTTCATATCACTCATGGATTAAGGTGAAGGCTGAAGCTGATGAGAGCCTATATCTTAAGTTGTGTGATAGAAGAATCAGTGCTGACAAATTTTTGAATGGTAAGCTATAGATCATTGTAATGTTCTCTGTATCTATGATTAGTGTGTCTAAACATGTCTAATCTTGATGGATTAAAGTGCCCACTTGTTTACATGTAACAGTTTTATGTTATAAAATTATAAATCATAATTTGTATCTCAAGCTGTTTTAGTTTCATCCTTAAGGATTTGTTCTTTCCTCTTAAAAAAAAAAGAAACCTGCAACTTTTTCCTTTTGAGATTCCAACTTATGTAGAAGTCATGACTTCTAAGCTATTGCTTTTGTTGCCTCTCTCTCTTCTTTTTTTTTTTTTTTTTTTTGATTACAACAATTGGGGATAGGGGGATTCGAAGTGGTGATCTCATGGTCTTTCGATGTTCGTTGATGCCGTTGAGCTATTGCTCTTTTGGCAGTTATCTCTCTATCTCTCTCACATATGGTTGCACAATTTTATACTAGTTTAGAATGAAATTTTTTTCGTACTATCATTTGTCATCGTCGTGTCGGTAACATTTATATGAGTTTGAATCGTGTACTTATTTGCGATAAAACATTATGTAAATATGAATAGTAATTATGTTTTGGATTTATAGATTGCAATTAATTGGGTTGTAATGTTTAAAGTCATTAACGGCCTTTAATGGTGCTTTTGACAATGCCAAACTAGCATATTTAAAACCTATTTATAAGATGCAACCAAACACTACTGAATACCGTTTAAATTTGAAGTACTTTAAAAAAAATATAAAATAAAAATTAAGTTCTATTTTTTAAGTTTTAAAAAAATTAAAAGTATTTTTTGTAAGGAATATTTTTATGGGAAAAATAGAGAGAAAAAGGAAAGAACAAAAAAAAAAGAAAAAAAAAGAGAGGATATTTTGCAACAGAAATTCAGACATTTTGCCATGTGTTCAAGGAGAATACTTCTGTTGTAAATTCAATAAAAAACAAACATGTTGAGATGTTTTAAACATTGAGAACAGTCTTTGATAACAATACATTTGAATGAAGAAAAGATAGAGATTCAAATGTGGGAGAAGAAATGCTGTGTTTTATACCAAAAATTCACAAGTACAAAAACTTATAAAAATTTAATTACTCCATCTTTAATTGTAAAAAAAAAAATTCATCTATCAAATACTTTAACTTGAGAGTATTAAAGACATCAAATAATTAATATTAATTATAGATTATAGTATTTTTATTTATTACTATCAAAGTTTTTTTTTAAAATTTATATAATGCGATTTGAAAAATCATTCAAATCATTAACATTAATCCTTGACATTTAACCTAAAAAAGTCCTTAACATTTGACGAGGTATTTGATGGTTTTATAATTTCAATTTGTTGGATTTTTTATAACATTATATTGTCTCACATTAGAGAATATGCATGAGATTGATGTGTTCCAAGTACTATAAAAAAAGTATGTGTGGTCTTAGATTTATTGCATCTCAATTAGAAATACTTTAAGCATGTGTACTAGCTCTAATTAATTTTTTTCGTACAGAAAGTTGATCAAAAAATATGAGTAGTATTCATGCTTCGAAGAGGGTTTTGTGTAATTGGGGTTGACGAGAGAATATTTTGTTGTAACAAAAATTCACATAGAAGAAGTTCTTTCTATTCGTTGTCTTTTTTCTTCTGTTTAGGATTTTGCATGCAAACTCTTGTGTTCTCTTTTGTTGTTTTAATTTTTTAATTTGTTGATTATTTTTCTACTTATTCTTTGTGGTATTTAGGGAAGATCTTTTCTAACAACTAGTATCAGAGCTTTTAATTATGCTTTGTGGTTGCAGCTTTGTATGAGCTCTCATATCATAAATGAATTCTTAAAACAAACTACAACAGACTATTGTGAGTTAACCTTTTTTTAGTATAGTGAAGACTGATGTGAAGAAATTAGATGACATGATGATCATCAGCTTGTGACAAGTACAAGTTCCAGATGAGTTGATACATTCTAGATTACACAAGGATTTGAAGAGAAGAGGAAGAAGTGGTGTTTCTAAAAAAAAAAACAACTAAGGGAGATTTTGGAGCAAAGGGAATGAAAATGATTATAAGAGGAATGAAAATTGAGGGAGAATGAAAAAGAGAATCATTATGGGGAGAATGATTAATTGTGTTTGTGATTAAGGGAATGATTATGGAGTGTATGATTAATTGTTTTTGGGGAAAGAGAATGATAATGAGAAAAATAAAATCATGAATATGATGTGAGTGAAAAATAGTTATGGGAAGAATAAAAAGTTGTTATGAAAAGAATAGAAAGTAGTTAGGAGGAGAATAAAAATGTGATTTTTGGGAAATGTGATTATGGGGAGAATGATTTTTGGTGGCCAAACACCAAAAATCGTCATTGGTCTCATTCTCTCCATTTATTAATGGTAGCCCAAACACCCCATAAGCGATGATAATGATCTAGTAGAGCTCGGGTAATGATTCCAATAGAGGTTCTTAGAAGCTAATTAAGTGATCAACGAAAGAAGCAAGACTTTGTACAAAAGAAAAGTTGTTGGGAATGCAGATGAACTGGCCACATAAAAGAAAATTATCATAATTGAGCAAGTTCGTTAAAGAGCTCGGGTTCAGATGTTGACATGGTCTCTCTTGCTAGAGAAGATATGGTGACTTCTTCTGAAGAAAGAAAAACAAAATCATGATAGAGGATGTAAAGTTAATGGTTTCATAAGTTTGCACACATGTATTGACTTGACTGTTATGCAAGGTGTGTCCGTGGTCGAAGTTATGTTGGTGGATGAAGAACTTTCAAGTAATCCTAATAGGTGGAAGTTGCACCATAAGTTTTAGCAAAGTTTATCGACATGTGATGAAGAAGAAAAATTTTAAAATGTGAAATTTCAAGTAGTCTACTTCTATAATGAAATAGGAGGATAATTCTCAAAGTTGAGAATTATGATTGTTAGTGAAGATAATGTTGCAGCAAAAGATATGATTTTTTCAATAAATTTGTTGGGTTTTTGGCAAAATATTAGAAGAAAATTGTCTCACATAAAAAAGAAACAGGGAAGTAGTGTGTTCTAAACATTATAAAAAAGCACGTGGCTTTGAATTCAAGGTATCTCAATTAAAAATACTACAAACATGTGTACTGAGTGACTCTAGTTAAATTCTTTTTATACAAAAGTTGAGCAATTAGTGTAAATAGTATAAATTTTAAAGAGAGTTTTATTTAGTTGAGGGCAGGAGAGAATTTTTCACATTGAAAAAGATTTTTTTATTTGTGATTTTTTCTCTTTAGTTAAAATTTTTTTTTTCACGTAAATTTTTGTGTTCTTCGATATTTAGGAGAGGTAAGATTTTTTCCAACAAAATAAAAAATATGAAATATAATGATTTAAAAAAAACGATTTTATTTGTTTAATTGTCAACTTGCGAATTAGGGTTGAAGATATGTATTTATTTTAATGGTGTGATTACAATGCAAACAATCAATTGACAAAGTCATCTCCAATGGTAGTTTCCAAACAAATTTAAGATAATAATAATATAATAATAATGTGTCCTCATTGGTCAAACAAGAGATGAAGAAGAAAACAAAGCACATTTGTAGATGCACACCATCTCCATAGAATTAAACCCCAAAGAAGAAGCTGCCATATTCCCCATTTCTTGAGATCTACGGCTCCATTTTATATAAAGGAATTGGTAACGTTATATGAAAGGGTCAAATACTAACAAACATAGAATAACATATATATGCAAAAGAATATAGAGATACAAGAAAATTACCACTCACCATTTCTTATATGTTAATCTTCTCTTGGTTTTTGGGTGTAGAGAAATATAAAATTCACTTCATGATCTCGTGTATGTATTGATTTCTCCATCGTATCTTATTATCAATAGACGATTATATTCTTTTTAGTTCAATATTGCAAGGTAGCTTGAGATTTACCATTTGTTTTTTAGATCATAAGTAATTTTTAGTTCAATAAGTAATTTTTAGTTCAATAGCTCTTTTGATTGTAGTTATTTGTAGGATGTTGCAGTTTATAACTCATTTGGATGTAGATTTTTGTGAAACGGTTGCAAACAATAGCTCGTCATCTCAAATGTCAGCTGAGCTATGGTCACTTTGGCTATAAAATGTGACGTCAATTGAACAATAATTTCATTTTTCTTAAATCCTCACTTTAAGATTGAACATTGAGTCGAGAATAAACATATGATGGTAGGTTTTTCTTAATTACACTAGATAATTGTATGAGTACACTCATTATTAGTCTAAAATGAAGTTGAATTGTAAGAAAATTTCATGTTGTGTTTGATAGAGTTTTGAACAACTAATTCTATGTTTAGTACTATATGTTTTTAAATTTTTTATTTTGTGTTTTATAGCTTTTAACGAATGTATTCAAACACATTTCAAGCAAAAAACGAGCATAGCTCAATTGGCACTAGTGATGCATTAACATCCACTCGATCAATGATTCGAGTTTTCGTTGTGCCCTCTCTGTAGGGTTTGTTGTTCCCCTCCCCAACTTGTACTCAAAAAAAAAAAAAAAAATCACGAACTTATTAAAATAAAGTTGAAGGGTTAATGCTCATTAATTGTATAAAATAATTTCGAATATGTAAAAGAAACTAAAAATCTACATAAAATTTTTAAGGTCTAGATCGCACACCATTAGTGAACCACGTAAATCTATGTGTATTTTTCTCACTTTCTTTCTACTTTTATCTTGATTGTTGACTGCAATTTCATAACAAATTGGTATCATAGCCATGTTTCGATAAGATTTATTTTTCTGCAACTATTGAACAATTAGAGATGTCTGCTTTGTATGTAAAAATCAACAGATTCATGAGACAGAGCAGTTTCGGTCTATGACAAATCAAGATGCGGGCTTTGTTAAAGCAATAGGGATTATGGAAGCCTCTTACTACTAAATGAAAGAATAAGAATGTAGACATTTTTGATGAGTTGACAAGTCGGGAGGAGAAAGCTCATTTGAGAATCGTGTTATGTCTTGCATATGGCGTCATCACTAAGGTTGACGATGAAGGAAATGATGTTGCCTTAAGTTGAAGTTCGAGAGTTTGTACATGACGAAGTCTTTAACCAAGAAGTTTCTTATGCAACAAAGATTATTCACCCTATGTATGAGTGAGGGTACACATCTTAAAGATCATCTAGATAGGTTAAATACAATATTAATGGATATACATAATATCGTGGTTAATATATGACGAAGATAATGCTCTCATTTTGTTGGTTTATTTGCCGCTGTCGTATGAATATTTTATCGATTCTCTCATTGGTGGTAAAGATATGGTGTCTCTAAATGAAGTAAAGAATGCTCTTCTTACTATAGAAGACCATCACAAGGTCGTTGAATAATGTTCAACAGAAAATTTTGCATATGAGTTAGTTGCAATAGGAAGCAAAGGTAAATAAAGGCCTAGAAAAAGAAACTGACAGACCCTGCTCCACATCTTAAAGACACTAAATAAAGAATTATAAAGCCAATGGAATTTGTGCTTACTACAAGAAGAATGAACAATGGAAGGTTGATTGTAATCGCATTTACAATTACTAAATCTATAAAGAGAAAAGTTATGCAACGGTAGTGGAAATTGATGGCAGCTCTGAAGAAGGTTTGAACCTAGCTATAAATGAACACACATATTCTAATGATTTTTAGGTTCTCGATTCAGGGGCATAATATCATATGTGTCCTTGTGAGATTTGTTGATTGCCTAGAATACTTGAATATAAGAAATAATGTTTAATAATGGAGGTGTTACAAGTGGGTAATTAAAGTAAATAAGGAGGGTAAATAAGAAAAGTTGAGAGCCACCTAATGAGGGGAAAGGAGAAAAGAAAGAAGAGTGGGATATATTAATGTTAAGGGTGGGAAGGGTGTAAACGAGGTGCATTAAGGGAAAATAGATTTGAAATTGTTAATTGACTTGTTAATTATTTTTCTTGTTTTACAAAGAGTGAAAGTTGGTGATTGACATGTCATATGCCATTTTTGTTTACAAGTAATGGCCTCAAAAAGAAAGGGTGGGCTTGGACGTAGAAGAAGTAAAAGGGATCAACAAAGGGAGTCAGTTACATATCCTCAGTTAGTGGCCCGATCTGATTATGACGACTATGAGGTTGAGGATTTGCAGAAGTTGTTGCGTGTTAATGGGAAGGCACCAGGTTCAATGGTTGTAGGATGAGAGTCATGTGATTGAAAGGATTAGATATTTACGGGATTTTTGTAAGTATAAACCACCCACGTTTAATGAAAAAGAGGTAGACGCATCAATGAGATTCGATCCAAAGAGTGTATCCAAAATGTTCAAAGGAGCATCAACTACACTGTGGAGCTAAGCATATAGATGTGATGTATCCATTTCTTAAGAAATGAAAAGAAGGTGAAAGGGTAATAAAAGTTGGCACTGTTGACAAACTTGCTGATATGTTCACTAATGTAGTGTCACTTGGCAAGTCCCAAAATTATTTGGACCTACTAAATGTTTCAGTTGTTGAGATTTTTAAAGGGCCTATATTAAGCAAAGAGGGAAGCATCTATTATGTTTGTTAGATATGGTATGCTGCTGGTACATTTGTGTGATACGAAGAAAAGTTCAAGTCTAAGGTGGAGATTTGTTGAGATATGTCTTGAACTATAATGTCCCACAATTACTTAATCGGGGTTCTTGCTACCGGATCAACAAGTGAAGGTTTAAGGCGACGTCCTGGTAGGAGCTCGGGGGCAAACACCCCAAAACCTAGATGAAATTATAATTGGATTTATGTGTTCCCTACTTGAGTGTTTATGTTATTAGGTCATTTATTATAATAGAGTTTATGGAAGAGCACTAAATAAATTATCATAAAATCCTAGCCCCTTTGATTAATATTCTTGTATTTGTTTTCCTTAATAAAACTATTCTCCCTTCTGCCCATGAATGTAGCTAACACATCATTAGTTAACCAACGATATCTTTTTCGTTTTTCGTTTGATCATATTTGTTATAAAATAATTGAACTTTTTTTAGTACAAATTCTCGGAAGGGACCTCAAATCCTACATAAAGAATGATACAAAGGGACTCAAACTGCGGATCGAGTGGATGCTAATACATCACTAATACCAGCTGAGCTATGTGTCAGAATCATAGAATATGCTCTGACGACCCACGTCCTGACAAGCCATGAGGTGACCGAGGAGGACGGTACATCATCCATCACACCAAGAAGAGTGTTCAATAGTACTGTCAGCTGGATGCATCAGGAAGCAAAGCTACGATGGTGTCAAGGCTTAGTGGGGGCACGATGAACGAGACAAATAGTCTCGAGTCGAGAAGTCTCTCTCAAAGGACATGAGACATATATAAGTCTGTGATGGGGCAGAAGTTCCCCGATGATGCGCCCATGCGCACAAGCGACATGGTTAGCCCGAGGCGGCGCCCTCTAAAGTGAGCAGTCCGCTGGTTCCTCTGCGCAATGCCTTTGAAGTCTTAGCTGAAGAGACAAACCAAGCCGGCATCAAGAGTCCAAGCCTGCAGAAGTTTCTTGAAGACTGGCGAAGAGTGGCAAACACTAAAGTTCGATGGAACCTCAAGGACAAATGGTAAATCCTCAAACGGTCACTGAGTTCGAGTAGAGTTGGTTGACGAAGCCGTCAACAACTTAAGTGGGGTATGACTATTGGAGCTTCCCTCCTACTAAGCTATTATATGATGAATGCAAGCTAGTTGTTTTGTCCCTGATTGCATCTTATCATATAACTTTCAAAGACAAAACGTATTTCAAAACATTCTTTCTCTCTTTCAAAAACCTTTTCACAAGGCTCGTGATAGAGGTTGCACCCGTTGTGCCACCCGCTCTACAATTTTCGTCTGGCTGACTTGCTCGCCAGGTTAGAGCAAGTACCTCACGATCACTTTGCAACAACAACGAAGTTGGATGGTGACACTATGATCGCTTTGGCATAAAATAATTGAACTCTAATTTTGAAATCAATTATAGAAATTGTATGTTGATTGAAGTACGTCAATATGAAAAATCATGAGATTAGAGACCAAATATAAAAATATAATAATAAGCTTACATGTAACGTTCACTTGAAGGGGAAATTAATCGTAACAAAATGGTATTTCTTTTTTTTTTAGTCATCAACAATTTGGTTCATTGGAAGGTGTGTTGACTTTTATAGAGTGATGGGAGGTGTTAGAATTTAAAATTTTCAAGAAACGATTAAAAAGTTATAATAAGATAAAACTTTTAATAAAAAATAAACATCGAATGGAAAGATTTAAATGAAAATTTAGACATTAAAATATATTCTTATTAAACGTCGCTTATTTCTCAAGTAAAAATTGAAAATTGTTCTTAGTGATTTTGTTTGATCTCTTTAGGATGCTTAAATGGCAATCAACGTTAAACTCTTTCTTCATAGTTTTTATACATATGGATTCACACATTCATTTACAAACTTACATGCATGTAACATGGTTTCTAACTCAAATTCCTTTCCAAAAACTTGTTAATTTCTTTCACAAACACCCTTTCATTTAGAGTATTTAGTTTTCTCCCCCTAGAAATAATTCTAATTTAAAAATTGACACACCCTTTTCCTCAGATTCTTTGTTCTTGTACAACAATGTCAAATCCTCCAATACCCATAACCTCCACCATTGGAAATTTTCAAACCAAGTTTTCTTCAACATCTGTTGGTAGTGTATGCAAAGTTTTGGCATTTTCAGGGCTTACCTTGTTCACGCTCTATGTTTTCTTGTTTTCAACTCCAAACTACCAACCCAGCACGGATTTTCTTACCAGCCTCAGACAAAGATGGCCGAGCAAAACTCCGTTGTCGACGCAGCCGGATGACATTCCTCGGACCAACGTGTCGCATATTGTGTTTAGCATCGTGGGGTCGATGAACACATGGAAGTTCAAGAGATATTATAGTGAAGCATGGTGGCGACCGAACGTAACCCGTGGCCATGCCTTCTTTGAACGACCACCTTCCGCTGAGTTCCTACCGTGGTCCGACTCCTCTGCTCCTTTTCGGGTCAATGAAGACATCACTGGCTTTGCTGTCTATCCTAAAATCAAATGGCCTGATCAGGTATTCTTGCTTTTTAATAATCTTTTGGCTTCTCTCTATATTTAGTTTGTGAACTTGTACTTATCAAGACTGTACATGTTCGTAATTCCATGAGAATTTTTTTGGATCAATTCAACTTTTCAAACTGGGCAATCTGTCAACTTATCGAATCTTTTGTGTTGCAGTAATTCAATCCAATTCGATCCATATTATTTAAATTCGGTTGGTTTATGAATTCTCGAATTTTGTTAATTTAATTTTTATTTTTTAATATTCAATTCATAACTCGTAAATGTGTTAAAATAAATTAAGAGAAAAAAATGTATGACCACACTTAAATCTAGATTACCTATATATTTTATTAGTGGATGTCCAAGTTTGTGTTGTGTTGGTAGAACTAAATATCAAACTAATTAGTGATAGCTTTTTAATTAGATACATAATTAAAAGTTTAACAACATTTAATGATGCTTTTAGAGTGTCAAGACTACATCAAGAAAGTAGATCTATTAGAAACATTGTAAAGGGTATGGACCAATATTATATCGAATCCAAAAAGTGTAAACGATTAGATCATATGATTCACGATTAATTCAATCTTTTGATTGATATTGTTCACACAGGTGAGGATCTTTCGAACAGTGATGGAATCGTTTAGAGAAGGCGGTGGAGATGCGAGGTGGTTCGTAATGACGGACGACGACACGATAATATTTGTGGATAATTTGGTGAAGACATTGGGAAAGTATGATCACAAGAAGGCTTGGTACATTGGGATGAACTCAGAGTGTGTGAAGTCAAACTTTGACTTCTCCTTTGACATGGCATTTGGAGGAGCTGGTTATGCTTTGAGTTACCCACTTGCAGCAATGGTGGCAAAGAGGTTGGATGGTTGCATTGAGAGATACCCTTACTTGAGGGTCAGTGATCAAATGTTGTTCTCATGTTTGTCTGATTTGGGCTTCTCTATTACTCATGAAATGGGCTTTCATCAGGTAAATATATATTTATTATTATTATCACTATTTCAATTTTTTCCCAACCTATAAATTTTATTTACTCCATTCAAATTTTTAATTTGTTCTTTTTAAAATTTCCAAGGGACTATTTTTATTCCTGATTAAGTTTTTTTTTTTTTTAATATAATTTTGCTCCTTTTTTATTTTAAAATTATATATTTTAATCCTTAGCTTTTAGACGAAAATTAAATACTTTAGTCTTGCATAGATGATCACGATTATAAGATCAAATATTATAGACAAAACGCGTGCGCGCACACACAAAATACAAAGTTTTGAAGTATTATTTATACTATATATTAGTATTAAAATAGTGTTGAAGATCAAATAAAATAAAACATTTGCGGGCCATACCCCTAACCCCTCATTCCGATCACATATGTTAAAAAATAGGAAAATTACCAAACTAGTCAAATCTTCAAAATAGTTATAAATATAGTTACTTAAAAAAAAAACAAATGTAGTTATTCTATTAATATGTATTATCATGTACTTTCTTATAATACGTTATTAATAATTATATATGTAAATATTTTAAATTTTGACTACGTTTGTAATTATTGTACGAGAATAGCACATCCAATCCACTACCATTTCGTCCCAAGGGGGTGGCGCAATTGGTTGAATACTTGGGCTCGAGAGGTGTGCTCCCTCTCGATTCTAGGTTAGTTTGTAGTCTCCACCTCCTTGATGTATTCCGGTGTCGGGCCTAGGGACAGGCATGGTTACTCGGGTATTGTGTAAAATAGCTATCTCAAAAAAAAAAAAAAAATCACTACCCTTTCTTTTAAAAGTAAGACTTGGGCCCAAATATTAGATGAAAAAATGACTAGACTAAAATGGCTTTTTTTTTTTTCTTGTAATTTGATTGTGAAAAAAAGATTTGAACTTGCCAAAAATGCCAAAAATAACAATAACATCGGTGTACACCTAAAGATTATGTGGTCATCTACTTTTGATTAATGCAATATTTTTGTAATTTAATTAGCCATATATTTGTACTTACCATTAGAAAGAAGATGTTGGAAAAAAGTTCTTTATTTTATTTTGGTTAATGAAAAGAAGCAATAAAAGTTCTATTCAAAACCATATTTATTAATTGACAGATATGTCTATGATCAAAATTGGAATTCTTCAATTAGTATTTAGCATTACATTTTAAAAGATTATAAATTTGAATCTAAATATATTTTGCAAGATGGATCTCCGAGGCGATGCATCTGGCTTTCTCTCGTATCATCCCCAAACCCCTCTCCTCTCCCTCCACCACATAGACCTAATCAATCCCATCTTCCCAAACATGGACCGCCCCGCCGCGATCAGGCACCTGATGAAGGCGGGCGCGGTCGACCAGTCTCGACTATTACAACAAACCATTTGCTACCACCGTCCCTTAAACTGGACGTTTTCAATATCATGGGGGTACTCGGCGCACGTGTACGAGGCCATAATGGCTAGAAGCTATTTGAAGAGACCATTGGAGACATTTGCACCATTTGAACATGCTAAGGCTCCTGTTTTCATGTTCAACACAAGGTGGGGAGTCCTTAATAACCCTTGTGAAGCTCCCCATGTGCTGTATTTTGACTCCATTCAAAAACATGGAGAGGATAAGATTGTAACCACTTATTTGAGGAAATGGCCTCGTAATCTTCCTCCTTGTGCTGCTTATGGCAACCATTCCGCCGAATCCGTCTCCAAAATTAGAGTTTTTTCCTCGGCTAAGCTTCCCTTGGAGGTATGTTCCAACTCGATTTAGAATTTAAGGTTTCGAACTAAAGGCTCTCATAATCAACGTGATTGAATCAGTTTTTGTTATATTTGATATTTTTCTAAAATTGTAACATTGATTTTTTTTTTTTATTTACGAAAAATTTCCTTGTTTTTTCTTGTTTGGTTTGCAGGCAGGAGGAGCAGAGTGTTGTGATGTAAAAATGGTGGATATGAATGTTACAGAAGTGAGTTACAGAGCTTGTTATAATGGGGAAGTGATGGCTTAAACCTTCCAAGCTTAATTTCTTCTTGGTTTGGTTATCAAGTTTAGGATTTAATTTAATTTGCTTCGCGAATTATATATCATGCTTTTTTGAGATATAATAAGTTTACGATTTAATATTAGAAATCACTTAAATGGCAATGTACAACAATAATTTATTTTAACTGAAAGGATTGGTAGTGCAGTGGTTTGTTAATACCGGTTTAACACTAGTGTCACAGGTTCGATACTTGTGGTCTGAAATAGTTATGAAAACCTATACTAACATGTCTCAAAACAAGACTCATGCTTTAATCGATAAGTCAAATAATAAACTTGAAAGTAAATAAATAAGTTACAATGCATAAATAAAGATTTTGGATGAAATTTAAAGTCAAAAAAGAAAAAATAAATTCTTATTTTTCTCTCCACTACATCACTTCCATGATTGTAGGATGCTAAATTTGGATGTTGTTGACTTGTTGCTAAAATATCATTGCTTGGGGAAGTAGCAACGAATCCAAGCCGTTCATCACCCCTTTGGTTTAGTCCAAATTTATTTGTTTGATTTTCCCTGTATTTAATTATGATTTGGGTTGAATGCAGCTAGCATTAGGAATGCACTGCCTTTGTTAATGCCTTCAACATCTGCACTTCTGTACCTATATGAGAATGCATCTCGCATCGGCAGCATTCTGCCTAAATCGATGTCTTCAAAAAAAAATTTCCTATGCTAATCATGAATGCTCGCAACATTGATGAGTTTTAAGAGATAAAATGGGAGAAACACTACAAAACATACCTGTAAAGTGCTATTTCAACATATTTTATATTTAACATGCCTAAATTTACAAAGTAATGTATTTAGCCTAATTTTCACTTAAAATCATACAATTCTTATGATATTAACTTCTAAAGTACATGAAATCTTATAAAAAGTAAGTTAAATAACTCTCTAAATGAAGATTTATCCCTTTGATATGAGCCAGACGATAATTTTGCTCCATATCATTAGACTGGGTAATGCCATTAAAGCATGTTCCAACACATTCAACTATATTTACATTTGTACACAGTGTAGATATCTCTTCATGAGAATCAACATTAACATATTTCTCATCTTTATCATCACATAATGGAGGTTGAGCTAAATATATTTCCCAATGTAATCTTGCACGATCAGGACGAGACTTAATTATGAAAATTTTATTTGAAAAAAATTGCACATCATGATTAACAAAAACTCATTAGTTTCTAGATCATACGGACGTCAACATTTCTTGCTAAAATGATATCCAACAAAAATGAACCTTCTAGATTTCGAGTCAAACTTGTCTTTTACACAAGGCCTATTTGCAGCATAACATAAACATCCAAAAATACGTATTTTAGAATTCAAAGGAGTTTTACCAAATAAGCACTCATGAGAAGTCTTTCCATCCAATACAGAAGTAAGAGTTTTATTACCCGGATGTACAACTGCTAGAACACATTACCCCAAAAATACTTCGACAATTTGGCTTGAAAACATAAGACACGAGCAGCCTTAGGAATATGCTTATGCTTACACTGTACACTAACATTTTTTTTAGCAGTATCAACACAAGAAGTTTGATGTAGAATTCCCTTCTGAGAGAAAAATGACTCTGAACTAAAAAATTATTGTTCATTTTCACTTCTATTAACTTTTATCTCGTGTTTCAATCTTAATATAAGAATCTTGAATCAATTTTGTAGCTTCATATTTTCCAACCATCAAATACAACCAAGTAGCAGGAAACTAATCATCAACAATAGTAGAAAATATTGTATCCTACAACTAGAGAAAACATTATTTGGATCCCAAATATCATAATATATCAAATTAAGTGCACTAGAAGCTCCATTCATACTTAAGGAAAAAGAATTACGAGGTTGAATACTCTTAAAACAAACTTGACAATCAAAGTCATAACTAGTAACCACTATACGACCAATAATTACTCCAGGCAAAGAAGAAACAACTTTCATAGAAGGATGACCCAGACGTTTATGCCATAACACACTTTTATCTTGAATTGCTACTTTATTTGCTATAAAACTGGAAGCACTGACTGACCTAAAGATATAGACTCTCTGGTTCCTTAGAGTGTGGTCATGTATAAAGCATAGCTTGTTAGTGAAAAACACAATATATTGTTGTTGTTCCAAGTTAAGACACAGACAACAAATTGCAAGTAAGAGCAAGAACATATAGAACATTCTCTTAAACTAAATTATCACTTAATATAATTGTCTCTTCTTTTATAGTTGTTGTGCTTTTCCCATTTGATAACCCAATAGAAGAAGATATGTCATACAAATTCGAGAACAACGAAATATTACCAAATATGTGCTTTGATGCACCGGTATCAATGATTCACCCATTGAAATTATATGTAAAAATTAATTGATCGCTAGTAGAAGATGAAGCTTCACGAGTCTTATTTCCAACTACAATTTGTGCCCACTGGCGATCTAAAAGAGTTGGTGCACTTCCTCTACCTGTCTCCCCCAATGTCACGATAATCATCTGGACAAGAATTGTTCATATTTTCAACAAAACCACTATCAACACCATGATTATAGCTACACCACAAAATTACTGAAGACAACCTAAATAGCTCTAATTTTTAATTTTCGAAGGCTAAAATCTTTTTGACCATCAAATTTATCCAATTCAGACTTTCTAAAAATTTTAGAATAGTAGTGAAATTTGAGATTAGTAGCATGATATAAAATTCAAAATAATATCAGAATGTCATCCTTAATTTTGCACAAAAAATATGTACTTGCCCATAAAATGACAATTGGTCGCCACAAATAAATTTCAATTTGAATTGATTTTTAAATTGAAATTAATTTCTTCTCAAAATAGAATGCAAACTAATCGTGCTTAAATAGAAATCGGGTTCAAAATCAAACCAATTACCAATTCACAACTCATGTGGCAAACGATTTAAAATATCAAATATCACATTCACAATTTAGGCTGCAATTCTCAAATTCATACCTAAATGCTCAATTTTTTCAATAACTTACATAAATTAAACATATTGATGCCAAAAAAATGTTCAACTGGATCAACGGTAAGATTTTTTTTTACTGGGAACGAGAAGCCTGCAATAAAGAACAAATTTAGGCTCATCGGTGTGGTGTGAGTCACATGACCTCCGATGCTTAAATGATAAAAGTCCATTAGTTCAAATGTTTCACGTTAAATGATAAAAGTCCATTTGTTCTTGTAGTTATATTGAATTAAATGTTAAAGACAACTATTATGGATGTAACAATCTATTTGTTCTTATTAATTATTTTAAAAATAAATTTTGTTGATGCCGAAAAATGGTCAACGGTCTATCCACAGTACTATTTGTTTAGTAGAGGACGAAAGGCCTGCAAAAC
>JBBMEG010000009.1:4687922-4705491 GCA_037832605.1 Cyclanthera cordifolia | reverse complement strand
AACACCCTTTTAATTTTAAAATGTCCCTTTCTTGATATATATTTAAAAGTGAAAGTTTTCATGTCAATTTAAGAGTTAAAATATTCAAATTAAGTAAATTCCGTAATAATTGTATGGTTTATTGTAACTAAAAAACATATTAATTTGATAGATTAAATAAATTGGTAAATTCATCGGCTTTTGAAGCTTTTTAAAAATGATTATTTTTTGTCCTCCTCTTAATTTCTTTATATCTCATTATATTCCGTCATAATTTCAGCACAGCATCAAATTCAATATGAGTAATATTTCAGCATTTAAATAAAATAAAATAATAATAAAAAAAAAAAATAGAAGCAATAATCATATTTTGGGTTGATGATGTAATAAGTGTAGATTATTTAGCTCACATTTCAGTCGTCATCATTTTTTTCTACGAAAATCACGAATTTTTAAATATTTTGTTAACTTTTTCTTTGGAAATTTCCTTCTTTCTTCCTATGTTCCTTTCTTATGGAATTCTTTTAATTAGGTTTTGTTTTTCCACTAAAACTTTTATTTCTTTGGTCCCATTATAAAGTGAATGAACTCACCTCGAATTGCAGACAAAGCCATAATTTCAGCACAGTACGTTTTTCCTATAACTAATTCGGTATTTCTTGCTGTTCTTATTAGCCTATAAAAACGTACTGTGCAAATTGTAAAATATAAAGAGAAATTGTAATACAACCTAGAGTGACTATTTATGCCTCAGTTCCTTTCATTCTATCTTGATATCAGAAGTCTTGTTTCCCGATCACTACAAGGAATTATCCCTTCGCTGTCGGAGCATTCTGTCGCTGAACGGGTCCACCTTCGTCGTATTTGGGTTCGACGACAGAGGGTAGTCTATACCCCAGTTTCGTCGCATTTTCCTTGTTAGCGTATCCAAATGCGACGGAGGACTCATTTTTGTCGGATTTGATCCTCACGAGCAACAGAAGTATTATCTGTTGGCGAAAAAGGCAAAGGCTACGAAGGCCGCAGCTGTCGCCTTTGCCTACCACCAGCAACAAAGAATTGTTCTGTCGCTGTAGATGAAAAATGCGACGAAGCATAGTCTTCGTCGCATTTGGTCGGCAAATGCGACGATGTAGCCTTCTTCGCATTGGCTCTCTGTTTTATTTTTTTTTTTAATCTTTTTTAAAATGGTTGTTTTTAGTTGCAAATCCTTGAAAATTATGGTTTTAAATTTCAAATCTTTGAGTCATTTAAACATTCAAATTATAATAACGACTAAAACATTAATAACTAAAATAAAATAGAAAATCTAAAATATTAATGACAAAACTAAACGTTCATCATCATATAAAAGAAAATAGAATCCATAACAAAATTACTCGAGTAAAATAGAATCCATAACAAAAACACTCCAATAAAAATAACAAAATCATAACCAAAAGATGAAGAACTAGCCCTAGACGAAACATGGAAATTGGTCAACGTCGAAAAGGTCTTTCCTTGTAGTGGTCCATTGAACTTGGCGTATCTCTGCAATAAACAAGAATTAGAATTTAAGTTTGCAAAAAGTTAAACAGTTCAATTCTAAAGAAAATCGAGCAGCATAACTGCGTATTTTCATGTTACCCAAAATAAAACCTAACAAAATAAGCTCAATTCATTTCAATTAGTGACTATCTTCGCTACTGGATAGCCATGACACATAATTCATAGAAACAATGTTCAAATGATGGCTAACTTTGCTGCATGATAGTCATCATTCTTAGGACTTATGTGAAAAGAAAGTTAAGATAAGTTGGACATATCGTGTACCTTTCACTAAGATGGTCTGGCACCGCCGTCGAGCATCTTTTGCATCACCTCTAGTACGACATTCATCCTGTCTTGATTGGCTATGATCATGTCCTACTTTTTGGTCAACTCATTGATCTGTCCTTTTAGTTGCATGTTCTCTAATAATAGTCTCTTAGTCTCAGTCTCATGTCGTTCCTCGAATGTCGTCCGTGACATAATTTGGCATATTACTTCCTGTGTTAGTAGGGTCCCTGATGCAATCGAGGATTCCCTTAATGCATCCATCTTCTCCTACATAAAAAAGAAATTACTTTATGTTAGTGGCGCCCTTGAAAATTACTTTAATTTAATAATTAAGTTCATAACTTACATATTTCTCCCAAGCTTCGTCGTTAATCCATTCACCATTTCCATCTTTGTAACGAAATGCCTTGAATGCGTCGATGGGACCAGTCGGATCGTGTCCAGCAGTGACTCTCTAAATTCAAAAATGGTATTTATTATCAAGTTAATATTGAACATATCAATTATAAACACGTATATAGAAAGAACGATATATGCCCTACTTGGTGGTTGTATGTCAGGGCTGCTCTTGGTTTAATTCCCCTTTCGTGTTTTGCTTCCCATTGTTCTAACTCCCACATATTGCACAAGTAGTGCCAATCTTGGTTATCGCTCACAGTATAGTGGGGCCTATTCATTCTTCTTCCACCAGTTGTTTACTAAGACAAAAGGAAAAAAAAAATTCATTTACTCAAAACATTTACATAATAAAATAGATATATTTAAGTATATAACGCACAAGTAATGTTTATATAAGGTGTATCTCTGATCCTTCAACCGAAATTTCATCAGTTCCTCGATTACATCACTTATGAGCTTATTATCCAAATCTAGGTCGAAGTGAGTCTGTCGAGGGGGTGAACACATGAAATTGGTATCATTAATTGCATTGAATACTTAAATGTAAATGTAAGGACTAAACAACCTTACCAGGAGGTTTTGTTTTACAAATTCCTTTCGGCCGGTGTGATTTGTGACCAATCTGCTGCCTGCATTGGAATGGACTAGTGAACCAGTACTCCAACCTGGTTGCTCAGTGCATTGGTGTTTTTGGCAACTGGCTTCTTGTTCTCTTCACTAAATTGAACTTTTAGTCGCCCCTCCTTTGCGACTATTTTGTTCAAGTTTTCACCCTTTGAAGGTCCTCGATATCGAATAGTACTACTACTACTACCTGTTTCCAAAAAATTAACTATGAGATGGGAACATTTTAACGTCATATATAAAATTTATAAAAACTCTTACCTTCAGCCTGAGTACCAGCTTGAGTATCGACAGTAGCAGGTACATAATCAAAATCTGTATTACCTTCAGTTTCGTCAAAAATCGAGTCAGTAAGATGTCTCGATGTGTTAGGCATAATGATAATCTGCAATTATTAAAAATATTGTGTTTTCATAAGTCAAATTGAAATAATGTATAGAGAATGACATAAACAATAAACTAACACTTAATCTTCATCATTACTATCGACGCCATCATCCTGGTATTCGTCATTAATGAATCTATTTTCATCTTCTGCATCATCATTCATAGATTGCTCCATTATTGTTGGTTCAACATCGAACCTACATAACAAATTGTCTTCTAACGACTCGTCCACTTTATTTCTGCCTTCAATTACTATGCTTCGAGTTGAACAACTAGTCCTTCTCCAACTTCATTATTTTCCATCTCAGGAACATCCCACAAATTTTATTGGAAACTAGCTGCATAACTTTCCAATCTTTTTCATGTTTTGGATCGTCTATATAGAAAATTTGTGTTGCTTGGCTAGCTAGGATGAATAACTCATTTTGAAACCAGTATCGTGATGTATTGATCGTTCTTATCCCAAAATGATTTTGATATCTTCTTTTATTTTTGTCTGTGTTGAACCAATCACATCTAAACATCATCACTTTTCTCGCACTAACGAATGAAGCTTCTAAGACTTCAGTAAGTACACCGTAAAAGTTGTTGGAGCCATCAAAACTACCACATTTACCTTCAACCATTATGCCACTATTTTGTGTAACATGACCAACATCACTCGTTTTTGTATTATAACGACCTTTATTCATTATACAAGTTGTATACTAGCGGTAAAGTGAATTAGGTCACATATCCATTGCGTATAAATCATTACACTTATTCTCATTCTTTCACAGTTCAAGACTTCTTTTCTAAACCACTCAGGGAACTCTTGTTCGTGTTTTTTGTATAGTTCATCAGATGTTCGTATAGTTGGTCGAATCAATTGTAGATTTTGGCGCAAATAAGTATGTATTTCATCACAATTATTTAGAATATACCAATGCAACCTCTTCTTATTGATGATCGATCATGGCCGACCCCTCTGATTCTGCTGCAACTCATCATGCTTCTAGGTTGGGTTATGCTGCTCTTCCCACCATTCTCGTCCCTGCCATCGGTAATACTACAAAGTTTGTTAGTCCTCCCTTGAATCGGTTGTTAAATCAAATCACATCAGTCAAAATGGATCATAGGAATTCTCTTCCGTTGCAAACCCTAGCTCTCCCTATTCTTTGCAGCTATAGACTCTATCCTTATCTTACAGGAGACAAACCATGTCCTCCAAAATTTCTTCAAACTACATTTACTCTTGCTGAGTCCAGCATCTCTACAACTACTCCTTCTCTAGTTGTTAATCCAGAGTACGAATTCTGGGTTGCAATAGACCAACTCATTCTTGGTTCGCTCTACAACTCTATGGCTGGTGATGTTGCTATGCAAGTTTTAGGCCATCAAACCTCTGTTGAGTTATGGCAGACCATTCAACATTTCTTTAGTGTTCAATCCAAGACTGAAACAGCCTATTTATGTCAAGTCTTTCAACCAACTCGCAATGGATCTTCATCGATGACTGACTACTTGGGAGCTTTGCGAACCCATGCCGATAATCTTGCTCTTACTGAGAATCCAGTTTCTGATTCTGACTTTGTCACATAGGTTTTTTCGGGTTTAGATGCGGAATACAACCTCATTGCTGTCAATGTTCACATTCAACCATATATCAATTGGGTTGATCTCTATGCTATTCTTCTAGAATTTGAAAAATGACTATAATTTGATATATCTCAACAAACCACTATATTTCTTAATCAGTCCTCCTCAGCTGTATCTGAGAACTCCACCAACTATGTGGATCAAATTCTTCCTCCAACATCTCTGGAAACACTCACTATAGTCGATGAGGTCAATAGAGAGGACAATCCTCTAATCGTGGTAACAGAGAAAGTGGTCGCTAGAACAACACGACTTCGTTATCTGCATCATCTAGAAATCGCTCCTCCAGCTCTCCCTGCCCCATTTGTAATCACCCTGGCCATAATGGTGTTGTGTACTTCTATCGATTCGATAGGCATACTGGGTCTCAACCGACTCAACATATGACAAATGCTCCTCAATCCAATGTCACTGCAAATACTGCTTATACTGCCACTCACTACCTAGGTATTCTTGCAACTTATGAGTCTGTAGTTGACTCTTACTGGTATGTTGATAGTGGTGCCACTACTCATGTCAATCCCCATTCAACTCAACTAGATCAACGGTCTGATTACTCAGGTACATATACTCTAGCTCTTGCTAATGGTTCTTCAGTTCCAATAACTTGTGTTGGCCAAATGAAATTACCTATTAAAACTGGTTCATTAACTTTGCAAAATGTTCTCTGTGTTCCATCCATTTCGAAGAAACTATTGAGCATATCTCAACTTACATCTTCTAATCATGTTGTTGTTGTTGAATTTCATGCGATCATTGCCTCATTCAGGACAAACGTATGGGCCACACGCTCTTGAAAGGTTTGGTTCGTGATGGACTCAATAGCTTTTCTGATTTTGTCTCTGCTATGGTTCCATGTGCAGCAAATGCGGTTGAAAATAAAATTTCTAGGTTGAGGTTATCGTATGATGTTTCTTTTTCCAGTTGTACGTCTGTCAATGTTGTTGTGACCAAGTCTGTTTGGCACTGTCGTCTTGGACATCCGTCCTCTACAATTTTATCTCAAATGTTGAATGAATATAATTTACCTTCTAACTCTACAGCTCCACTACATGGTGGCTGTTTAGTTTAATACTCACATTAAGGTTGTTCATTCAGATGGCGGCGGTGAATTTCTTCATATTCGTCAACTGTGAAAAGCTAATGGTATCGTTGTTCGAATTTCCTTTCCCTATAGTTCACCTTAGAATGGGTGTGCTGAATGCAAACATCGTATCTAGTTGAGACTAGCTTGACGATCCTTGCTCATGCTTCTCTATCGTTTCACTTTTTGTGGCATGCCTTCCTTATGCCAGCTATGCTTATTAACTATGTGTCAACTGCTGTTCTGCAACACAAATCTTCATTTCTTACTCTCTTCAAGAAAAAACCACAACTAGATCACATACATATTTTTTGTTGTAGTGCCTTTCCCTATATTCGACCTTATCATAAGGCTAAGTTAGCTATCACTCTATAAAGTGCTTATACTTAGGCACAAGCCCTCTCCATAAAGGCCATGTATGTTATAGTCCAACTGAATAAATCTTTATCTCCAGAAATGTAATTTTTAATAATTCGAGTTTCCATTTTCAACTCAGTTTTCTAGCCCATCTCCTTTATCTAGACAACCTAATTTGGATCTCACGGCTGATACTTGGTTCACTCACTTACCCAAGACCTTGAACTTGTCTTAACTCCACAATCTTCAAATGAAAGACCTTCGTGTTCTTAGTCTTTACCTAACATTTCACCATCGTCTTCTTTAAACACAACTGTTACCTCTACTCCTACCTCAGCGTTATCTCTTCTTCTACCTTATCTTCACTAACTGTTCAAACTTCACCTTCTTCCCCACCTAACCCAGTTGTTCCAAGCCTCCCGGTTGCCAACATACAACCCCATCATAACCAGGGGAAAATAGAGCATTTTCAAACAAAAGAATTAGGCTATAGTTACTGTGGTTGACTGGAATATCACTAAGCCAACCAGATATGATGTGGCTCTTCGATCTCCTCCTTGGCACCAAGCTATGTACTATGAATTTCAAGCACTCCAATACAATAAAACATGGGAGCTTCTTCCCTTTCATCCATCATACAACATTATAGGGTGCAAATGGACTTTTCGACTCAAACACATTCACGATGGAACTATCACTCGTCACAAGTCAAATCTTGTGGCAAAATGGTTCTCTCAAAGCTATGAATTAGATTACTTTGAAACCTTTAGCCCGGTTGTGAGACCCTCTACTATTTTTATTGTGCTTCATCTTGCAGTTTCCAACAATTGGCATATTCAGCAACTTGGTTTTAATAATGCTTTTTTGAATGGACATCTTCAAGAAGATGTTTACATGATGCACCCTCCGGGGTTTGAAGATCGTCAATTTCCAAATTATGTTTGTAAGCTGCGGAAATCTATCTATGGCCTAAAACAAGCACCACGTGCTTGGAACATTGAACTCAAATACCTGCTTTTGTCATGGGGTTTTATCAATGCCAAATCTGATACATCTCTCTTCATTTGTCGCAAAGGTCCAATTCTTCTTCTTCTTCTCATATATGTTGATGATGTTATACTTATTGGCTCATGTTCCTCTGAAATGTTCCTTTACAAACATTTCTCACTAAAAGACCTTGGACCCTTTCGATATTTTCTTGGCATTAAAATTGAACCTACTGCCTCTGGATATACTAGTTTGAACCAACATGAGCAATTGTAAGCCTTACCCTACTCTAAATGTTCCTGGTACTGCGTTGTCTGCTTCTATTGGAATACTGCTAGCTGATCCACTTCAATATCGTAGCACTATTGGCGCACTGCAATACCTAACCCATACTCGACCTGATATTAGCTACATTGTCAATCGGCTTAGTCAGTTTCTAAAAGCTCCTATACATACACACTGGTCTGCCGTCAAGCATGTCTTTGCTACTTAAAGGGCATCATGTCAATTGGTCTTCATATATGCTGCAACTCTGATTTACCTCTCACTGCTTATGCTTATGCTGATTGGGCTGCCAATCCAAATGACCAGAAATATGTAGTTGAATACTGCTTGTTTCTGGGAAATACCTTAATCTCTTGGTCGTCGAAAAAGAAAAATGTGGTAGCTCGATCGAGCACATAATCCAAATATCGTGCCTTGCGCATACAACAGTAAAGTAATTTGGGTCTGTCATTTTCTTCAATAGATTGGCCTTCCCCTCAAGTCTAACCAACGATATTATGTGATAATATAGGCGTAAATGCATTGACTTCAAATCCAGTGTATCATGCTCGTACAAAGCATATTGAATAGACATCCACTTCATACGAGATTAGATTCTGCAAGGTCTTCTTCACGTTCATTACATTCCCTCCGCCGACCAACCAGCTAATTGCTTAACAAAACCTCTTCATCAATACGCATATGAGGCTCATCAGTTCAAGCTCGGTCTCGATCATCCCCGGCCTTGCTTGAGAGGGAATATTAAGAATGAAAATGCCCAAGATCACACAGGGACAAGCCGAATATCTTCATAGCCACGTTGCTGTGTTCTAAAGAATTCTTTTCTTTGTCTTCTTGTACAGTTATACCTTTCTGTATAACTAATTCGATATTTCTTGATGTCCTTATTAGCATATAAAAGCAGCACTGTATAAATTGTAAAATATAGAGAGAAATTGTAATAAAATCTAGAGTGACTATTTCTGTCTTAGTTCCTTTCATTCTATCTGGAGAAACCAATATGTTTCATTGAACCAATTGATAAGAAAAACGTCAACATTAACAACGATTCTTTGTTGAATTTCAAAGATTTTTGCATCACAATATCGGGTGATATATTTCAATCTCATTGAGATTTAAATACGATTTGTGATAATCACATGATTCAAGATCTTAGGTTAATGTTATGCATAAAATAGCTAACATTTGGTATCAGAGCAAGATTTAGAATGCATGCATACTTGTTCTTAATGAGTTTATATATATAGTCAACTTAACATGTATAGATCCATTACTAACTTTATTTTATAGTAAATCTCGATCGAACTGTTATGACTTGAATGCATGTTGAATATAATCTCGCAATAATATTTTGGCCCCAAATGTTTGATCGAGATTATGTCATTTAAATAATGCTTTTTTTTTTTTTGCAACGATCATATGATCATGATTATATTATGATCATTTGATCATGAGTTTTCATAATATTATATTATGATAATTAAAATTTCATAATATAATATTATGAAAACTCAAAGAAATCTGTAGACTTATGAAGACATGATATGATCTATAAGGGGCTAAAGATTATCCAGTTGGATCATATATTATTATTGTTGATGATCTTATGTGATTACATCATTAAGATTTCTTGGATATTATTGTTCACAATATCGTGTCTTTTCATGTTTAAGATTCCTTTAATCTAAAATTAATAATATATATAATCTTGATTATTATTATATTTGTTGTCGGCAAAAATATCCCGGAATACTCGGAGATAGCTGAGACCCCACCCCGGGAGTCAGCCAAGCCAATGCTGACCCCCCGAGGGTGGGCCAAGCCAACGCCGACCCCCCGGGGTCAGCCAAATGGAAACCTCGACCCCCCGGATCGGCCAAATGGAGGCCTTGACCCCTAGGGGGTCGACCAAGTCCATGCCAACCCCCGGGGGTTGGTCAAATGGAGGCCTTGACTCCAAGGGGTCGGCCAATCCAATGTTGATCCCCCGGGGGTCGGCCAAGCAAGTTCAGCTCCTTTAGGGGTCGGCCCTTGCAGCCTCGACCCTCCTGGGTCCGGCAAAAGAAGGTGAACACCCCTTAGGAGGAAAGTCATGGAGGTGAGGACTCCCTTAGAGTCGACCGAGTCCAAGTAATGAATGGATCCGCTAATAACGGGCACAGGTTACGTCGAGTAGGCCAGTTCGAGTGGGTTGGTCATGGAGGTCAGGACTCCCCTAGAATCGATCGAGTCCAAGTAACGCATGGAGACGCTGCATTCGGTGGCGTCCCCGGTTACAACGAGTAGGCAAATCCGAGTGGGTTAGTCGTGGAGGTTAGGACTCTCTGGTGGACGAGTCGACCGAGTCCAAGTAACGTTTAGGGACGTTGTACCCCGTGACGTCCTAGGGTTACAACGAGTAGGCCAGCTCGATTGGGTTGGTCGTGGAGGTTAGAACTCTCTCCCAAGAGTCGACCGAGTCCAAGTAACGCATAGAGACGTTGCACCCTGTGGCGTCCCTAGTTACAACGAGTAGGTCAATCCAAGTGGGTTGGTCGTGGAGGTGAGAACCATAAGTGTTGACCGAGTCCAAAGTCGACCACTGAGGAGGACGATCGAGTAAGCCAACCTGAGTGGCTTGGTCGTGGAGGTTAGGATTTTCCTATGGATAAGTCGACTAAGTCCAAGCAGCCCTGGGAGAAGTTTCACATCTGTAGCGTCCTAACGTTACAACGAGATGGCTGCACCCTTAAAAGGTCGGTTGTGGAGGTTAGGACCTGAAAAGGTTGACCGAGTCCAAGTAACTCCTGAGTCAAAGTCGTTACACCTCCAAAGGGTAACGGTCAGGAGTTACGCCGATATTCATACCTGGCTTAATAACAGACGTTTCCAACAGCCGGCCATTAAGCCGCCCATAAGTGAGCTGCAGAGGTTATGAAACCGACTACTATAAGAAGTTAGATCATTCTCCATTTCAAGAGAGGCGAATCTTAAGCTAAACTACGCTAAGTATTCTTGTGTCATTCTTAATTCTAAAAGTCCTCTAAATTACTGGGCATCAGAGGCCATGTGGCTCACACCATATCGGTGTGTCCTAAATTGTTCTTTTTTGCAGACTTTTCGTCCTCAGTAATAAAAATCATACTGTGGATATTCGTTGACCATTTTTTGGCATCAACAATATTGTTTATGATTATTAATAATAATGAACAATATTGACCAATAATATTATCATCATAAACACACATGTGTGTATATATATATATATAGGAGATCACATAAACTAATAATAATGATAAATAAAAGTACTATTATTATTATTATGGTCTATTGATGTCATAAATAACGTCTTTTTTATAAATTATGACTTATGGTTTTCTCAGAAACATTAATCTTATGTGAGCAATACATTGTTTAAGTGTACGAATCAATATTCATTCACAAACGGATAAACTCATATATTTAATCAATAATAAAGTAAATTGTTCTATGGATGTGTTCATTAAGATACAATAATCCAAAATGGTATAATGTATATAGTTTTAAGCGATTATCCACAAGAGAGCCTATAATTATATTCTTTATACACTACAATATTGCATATTTTAAACCCTAATTCTCAAATTACTATTTGTAGTTAACATACCATCCACCATTAATTCAATGACTACATCTATTATAAAACTCAATGGAACCAACTTTTTTCAGAATGGTACTATCTACCATTAATTTAATGACGACATCTATTATAAAACTCAATGGAACCAACTATTCATAATGGGTCAGTGACGCGTTAGTTTCATTGTTTGGTGGTAATTCAGTTCAACATCACGTCACGGGTTCAATCAACTCATCATACACTCTCAAATGAGTGATAGCATCACTCACATCTCAATCTACACTCTAAAATGAGAGAAACTCACTAGCAACTCACCCTAACCTTCAATAGGATTGTAACATCTCTAACACCACACCACTACAATTCACAAATCAGTCTAAAAGTGGGAAACAAAAATTAACACCCCACACTAATTTCCTAAATATTCATATCACAAATAAGAATATACACGACATAAAAACATAGCTACTTACCAATGTACACATCCTTAACATTCCAAGTTTTGAGCTCTCATAACTTGCAATTGATCTCCCTTCAAAATGACATCAACGACATTAATAAAAGAATAAAAGAAGGGTTTGACGACGTCATTTCCTTTAAAAATGAAAACAACACCACTTGAGCATGAGTCAACGAACACATGTCACACTCCGACAACATTACTTTATTCTGAACCAAAATGACATCTCTTGAATTTGTTCAACCTTTGACCTTCGCTTTTCTTCCCTTTTTTTCTTAAGGATCTGAGAAATCTTAAGGATCTTACAAATGTTAAGTCACATCAGCCTTTTAAAAAACTGTTATTTAATTTAGATAGAAAATGTGTTTCATTTTTTTAGTTTGATAGGAAAGAAATGTTATGTATGACCAATCTACATATTTTTATAAAATAGTTGACAATTCTCATTCGTTAGTTTAAATATATATTTATTTATGGTTTCATTTAATCTAAAGTTATATAAAATATCAATTTTATTTTCATTATGATATTATTTTTCTTGGAAATTTGTTGTATATACAAAATTTTAGCATTTAAACTTTAATTATAATTTTTTTTAAAATATTTTGTAAATATAAAAAATATTTCAGAATTACATTATGAGTTTAGTTTTAGTGGACTAATATCTATTTTAGTTCAACAAATACAAGATGACTAGTATTCAAACATACAAACTAATTCTTTTTCTTATTTTCTTAATAAAATATCATATCTTTAAATAATTAAATAAAGTTTTGATTTAAAAGAATCTAGAAAGATTTAATCTAATTGAATTTATTATTATAATCATTATCAAAAAATAATTATTAATATAAAAAAATGAAAATTTTCATGAATAAAATGAATAACAAAAAAAAAACTCTACCCGTGTCAAAATTAAAAAAAAATAATATATATATATATATATATATATAACAAAAACTAATTCAATCAATTTTAATGAATATTTTTTGATTTAGTAAAATTGATAGATCTCAATTAAGTAAAATTTATAAATTTCAATCAAGTTAATTAAAAAAAATGTATATATATTAATTAATGAAAAATCTCAAAAATTTTGCAAAAATAAATAGATATAATTTACATAACAATTTTTTTCTATTAACTTAAAAAAAAACATATTTTTCTATCAACTTGAAAAAAAAAAACATTTTTTCTGTCTAAAATAAACAAAACTTTTTTTTTGGAAAAGTTCGACAATTATATAATAAAAAGTTGAAAACTTTTATATATTCAAAAGAAAAAGAAAAAAAAAATAAATGAAATTATAAAAAAAATAAATATGAAATAAAAATAAATCCTTAGGGTCATCAATATTTTGGGTGTCGTCGTTCTCACATGGCGGTAGTTTATGTTGGAGATACTCACTTTGTGATACTTAAGTGAGGATTCTTCATCATATTTATATTTTAATATTTATATGATATGTAGATGGCGTAAATTACTTCTCTCAAAATTAATTGATTTTAAGGTGGATGTTCATATTATTTAATAGTTCAAGAAATCAACAGAGCCTACTAGAAGGATTTTAGGCCATGTAATGTATTAAATATCCGTTTATTATAATTAGGCCACAAACACGGGTTTGATTATCATAACCAACCTACCCAATTTAAGAATTGAGGCCCAAACACAACCTTTAACCTTTTTTTTTCAACTTTTTCTATTAAATCTCAACTATCTTTTTTGCCTTAAATTTAATTTAATGGTCACTATCCATAAATCTTATTCATGGACGAAATGTAGGAGTCATATTCCATCTTCTTTCCATTAAATCTCTAACCTCAACTGCTACAATTCCAAGAACAGAAAACATCTTCATTCTCAAGCTTTCAAGTGGTTAATTCTCACATATTTTAGTATCTATTATCTATGAAAGGAATTAGTATGAAATTTAACTATCTATTTCTTGAGATCTATATCAACAATAAATTATTTAGTTTCATCATTAACCAACCAAAATGATTTGAATTTCTGTTTAACCTCAAGGAAAAAATGATTGTATTGATATAATATTACTATTGAAATGAATTTTGAGTCTCATGTTTAGCCTAGGAAAAGGTCATGTCAATTTCATTATTGTCAGTTAGAGTGTGCCATCCTTGGTGAATAATCATATTCACCCATTTGACTTGAGATCCTACACAAACTAGACAGAGCAGATCATAATTGAAGCCAGAAAGAGGAAATTTTATTAGAAGCAACCTTCAAATAAAATACAAAAAATCCAAGAAAACAGTAAATACAAAGGTCATGCAGACAAACAAATTAACCTGTGTACAAAATTATACCAAATCCAGCAGCATCCATCCATTCATTCCAGCTGTTACAAAACAGTAACAAACTCGTTCGCCCCTGTTAATGTCGGCTTCTAAGGTGACAAAATTTAAACAACTTCTCTTACCAAATCATTCGTTCCTTCCATTTTGTTGAGCGGCCACGTAGTTGCGAACGACTTCCATTGCTAATTGATGAGCATTCTTATTCTGAAGCTTTGCGAGGTCGTCCATTGCCTCGTACGTATCCTTATCAGCAAAAAGCTTCAGGTTGTATCGCGCTGGGGAAAGCACGGGCCCATCCCATTTTTCAACTAGCTCTTTAAGCTTGTCAAATCCCTGAGCATCAATCAGAATGACCATAGTTCATCAATTATAAAGTAAGACAATAACAAAGAGATATGCGAGTCTATGATATATTACACACTCACCAAGCGGTTCGTGAAGTCTCCGAATGATTCTTTAGAGTGTCGTTTTCGCTTCCAATGATAAAATAAAGGTTCCAATACTTTTTCAAGGTCATGGATTTTAACTTTTTCCATAAAAGTCCTTGCTAATGATGTTTGATTGGGTTTTCCCCCAAGCCATATCTGTTATGAGGCAACAGCACGAAGATATAAAACTGAGTACGCATTATCGAAAGCTTTAACCAAGAGGAGTAAAGGATTGGCTTAAAATTCATGATACCTACCTGGTAGCTGTTAGGACCATCACCTACGAATCCAAGTTCAGCCATGTAAGGCCTAGCACAACCATTTGGGCAGCCAGTTATCCTTATAACAACAGATTCGCTATACTTGAGACCAACCTGATAATAGAACAAGCAGCATAGCTATCAATGCCCAAAATTTTCATGAATTTAATGTTTATAGGTTCATGCGCACAGAAGAAGAAAAAACCCAATCAAGGATCGTACCCCCTGTCAAACGTTAAGAGTACTAAAGCACTCTTGAAGAAATTTAGGGCAATGTGGATAAATATGAGGTTCCATCTAGAACTTTGATAATGAGAGGAACAGCTCATGGGTTTTATTACGAGTTTGAAGTTTCTTCGTTGACATCTTCAACATGTCTCCTCAAGCCCGTAAATCTTTAGATCTCTTTTGAGCTTCATAGATTGATATCATATTAGATAACTTAAGGATCTATCTCAAAATCAATTGATAATGTAGCTCGTAATTATAAATGTGAGGCATCCTCATCTATCTCTAACCCAATGTGAGATCATCAACTATGTGTAATAGAAAACAATAAACACTGAAAAATGAAGTGTATTTTTTTGGTGTAGTATACGACATTAAAGAAATGAAAATGAAGTTGGGAAAAATATGGAAATTACAAAAGAAAAATGGAGTGTGTTTTGTTTGCAATCGTTTAAAAATAAAGGAAAGCCACTATTATCTTCCTATTTAAATAAGGAAAAGTAAAATTGTTTTAAAATTATGAGGGTACTTCACCTCCCCCAGAGGCAAGACAATCTCACCAGGCTTTTAGGTATGCGAACACAGGTAATCGTGATAGCCCATCAACAACATACCTTTTCAAATACAGCTCTAACTCGCTTAAGGATGTCTGGAATTCCTCTCTCAGCTTCTGTTACTGCCAATGGGCATAGTGGCATAGCTGGACATGCCATTGCGGTTAAGTTTAGGGGATCTACATACCTTGGGTGCTGTAAAAGCATAATTCAGTCAATAGAGCATGGTCAAAAGAATAAAAAATGCTCCACCAGAAAATGGAAAACTTCATAATTTTAACTTCCACCCTAATATAAGCCCAGAATCGATTGTGCATGTCAGTATAAGACAACAGAATTAGAAAAATAGTTTACCAGCAAACCACTTTGTGCAAGAACAGTAGTAATGGGACGCTTCCATGCATTGCGAATGTTGGTCAAGATTATGTTTTGATTTGGAGTGATCCGGACGTCCAAATTATATTTCTCTATCACCTCCCTCAATGTCTTCTTCATTTTGCCACCAATACGACCGCTATCAACATGTAGCCCACAATATAGGCTACCATCACCCTGAAGAGTAGATAACATGGCAAGGTGGAAATAAATGTTGAAGTCTAAGAGACAAAAGCAAGACATCAAAGGAACTGTTCATTGGCTGAAAGTAGAATGTAAATAAAACAATAGAACATTCCACGTCTACAGAAAATTCATATTATGCAAAATAAACCTAAGAAAAAATTATTTCCCTTATTGGTCTGAGTATCCAAAGTGTTGCTTACTTAACTTTTATTCAGAAATAGGCTTGCTGAAACATATATACGTACTGTGTATCTGTGCATTAATACATGTGTAAAATATAGAACCAAAAGAATTCTAACATAGTTTATAAATATAGCTTTCTTTTAATCATTCTAACAGATTATGGATAGTCTAGAACCAAAAAAACGAAAGAGATATCAAGCATGAATTTAACATTAGCTGCAGCCTGAATAAAAGAGATGGCTTGCAACCGTTCAAATATCAGAGCTAACAAAATTAGATGTTGTCCAGGGTTCAGAACTAACCTGCTCATGCCAACCCAAGTAACTTTCAAACTTCCATTCTGGTAATTCCTGGAAAGGCTCAAATTTCTTACCATAATATTGCTCTACAACACTCCTGAATTTTTCAATCCCCCAGGAACTAATCAAATATTTTAGTCTACTATACTTTCGATCATCTCTTCTACCATTTTCACGTTGTGTGACAACTATAGCTTTAATTGCATATAGAATATCCGCCTTGGGAACGTATCCTAACGGTTCTCCAAGACGAGGAAAGGTGGACTCTTGTCTATGAGTTCTTCCCATGCCTCCTCCAACCTGCAGATAGAATTACTAAGCAAAAAACTACAGGGACATAAGAAATTTAATCCTTAACAAATAATTAATAACTTCAAATCTAATACTTTTAAGCACTAAATCCACTCACATATATGTTGAATCCTTGAGGCTCCCCATCTGCATCAGAAATGACAACAACACCAATGTCGTTTGTGAGAATGTCTACAGAGTTATCTGTAGGCACAGTCACTGCAATTTTAAATTTCCTAGGGAGGAATTGAGTTCCATAAATAGGCTCAGACGAATCCGGAAAATTTGTTCCATGAGAATTGTCATTGCGGGCCTCCACCACTTCTGGAGGTTCTGCAGACATGAATCTCTCTCCATCTACCCACATATCATAATAAAATCCTGACTGAGGAGTTAACAAAGCAGCAATGTTTTCGGCAGTTTGCTGTGCAAAAAGGTAATCTTTTCTCACAAGTGGAGCAGCAGGAGCAAGAACGTTCCTGTTCAGATCACCACAAGCACCAAGAGTTGAACCCATGCTTCGAATAATGGTGCTCATGACCATCTTCAGATCCCTCTTGAGAACTCCATGTAGCTGAAATGTTTGTCTTGTCGTTAGACGAAGCGTCCCAATTCCAAATTGATCGGCAAGGTCATCCATTGTCAAGTACAGCTGGTTTGACACTTTCCCACAAGGATTCTTCGTACGAAGCATGAACGAATAAGATCTATGTCCTCGATCTTCTCTGTTATACTGCTGATAGCTCCCATGAAATTTTATCAATTGTGTGGCAGCTTCATTTATGTTAGGAGCATCTGTCAACAACTCCTCATTAAGAGGGTATCTTA
>JBBMEG010000009.1:4656722-4687822 GCA_037832605.1 Cyclanthera cordifolia | reverse complement strand
GCAACGAGTAGGTCCATCCGAGTGGATGGACCGTGGAGGTCAGGACTCTCCGAAGAGTCGATCGAGTCCAAGTAACGGTTTGGAGGCGTTGCACCCCGTGACGTCGCCCGTTACAACGAGTAAGATGGCCCCATTGGGTCGACCGTGGAGGTCAGGACTCTCCGAGGAGTCGACCGAGTCCAGAATCAAAACAGTTACACCTCCAAAGGGTAACGGCCAAGAGTTATGCCGGTATTCATACCCGGCTTAATGGTGGATGTTTCTGAACGGACGACCGTTACATCGTCATAAGTGAGTCGCAGCGGTTACAAGACCGGCTGCTATAAGAGTCAGTTCATTCTTTCCTTTGAAGGGGGATTCCTAAGTTAAGTACCTTGAGTTATCTTTTAGTATTCTTAACTATTCCCTTAATTCCATTTCTGACTTAGGCATCGGAGGCCCTGTGGCTCACACCACATCGGTGTGCCCTAAATTTATCTTTTTTGCAGGCCCTTTCGTCCTCAGCTAAACAAATAGTACTGTGGATAGACCGTTGACCATTTTTCGGCATCAACATTATGATTTCCAAATTTTTATAATGATTGAATTACATAAAAACAATACAATTAAATTATTATCTTCACAAATTTAAAATTTCTAATTCGAGTAAATATTTTTCAATACGACAACAAAATTGAAATTAATAATATTTTTTTCATTATTTCTCTTTATAGCTAAATATATAATTCCTAATATAAATTTCAAATTTTAATAATTATTGAATTAATCAAAAAATTTAAATAATATATTTGTAAATTTAAATTATTTTTTCATTTAAATAACTTGTAGTCAATATAGTAAAACAATTGAAACAATTTTTTTTTCTCCTTTCCTTTAATTTTTTTTATCTTCTTAATTAAATTTATAATTTTAATTTTTTATTTTCAAATTTTGAATATTATTCAACTTAATAAAAATTATAAATATAAAATTTACATCAACACAAATCACTTTTTTTTTTATTTTGATATTTATAATTAAATTTCTATTTTCAAACAATAAAAATTTAATTTCTTATTCCTAAAACAATTTGCAAGTTATATTAATAATTCACTACAACGATAAAAGTTAAATTTGAAGAAAAAAATAATGTTAAGGAAAAAAATTGGAAATTAGGTAAATTTTGATATGGAGTTTGATTTAAGATTTGATGAGACGTTGGAAGAGAAATTGAGACGAAGTTAAAAGAAGAGTGGAGAGAGGTTATGTTGTGTTATGAATTGAGATTCTCAAACTCTTTTTCTTCTAATCTTCCTCTCCTCCAAATTCAATCATCCTCGTGCGTTTATTTATTATATATTTATAAAGTAAATCCCCACATATAAAGAAATGCCACTACTTTTTTTTCACATTTGGCTTAATAATTTTATGCTTCTTTTTCTTTTTTATATTATTTCTTTAAGCTATAGTGAAAAAGAAATAACCTAACCTTCCACTTAAAGTAAAGAAGAATTACATGGCTTGCTATTGAAGAGTGAGTTCAACATGGTTATGTGTATGAGTTTGGAATTTAGTGGACAATTCCATCTAGCAATGCTTTCTTCTTTTCTTTTATTTTTTCTTTTTTCTTTTTCTCTAATCAAAAGTAGGAGTCAAGTCTATCGACTTCTTAATTTAAGAGGCAGTCTTTTCTATCTGGTTGATATAAATTAGCAGATTAAAGAGTTACAAATTAACAATTTAATACGTGTTATCTTAAACACATTTTTTAAATATTGACCATGACATTTTTGTCAAATCAATTATTAGGATTGAGAATTTATGATCGAAAGGTTGGTGGTGCAATGGTTTCGATTTTGGAAATCGGTATTTGTCTCTCATTTTATATGAATTTGACTACGGTTTCTTATGCTTGGAGAGAAGCTCCCAGATCTCTTTAAACCTTTTGAGAGTGTTTGTTTTCGGTTTCATAGAGCTATTATAAATGAACTTTTATAATCGCTTCTTAAGTTGTTGTTCAAAACTGCTCAAAATTAATCCCCCTCATTTTTTTTAATTACTGGTATAATTATTCATCCAAAACAAAAGGAAATGAAGAAAAGAAGAGAGAATTAATGTGAAAAGTAGTTGCATAAGTGGGAGGTTTGTCAGTGCCGTTCACAATGGTGGCCATGAAAGAGCTTGACACTGAAATTGTGGTTGTGAGACCGAGCTGCTGACATGGAGGCTCGAAGAATGCGTGGGATAGGCAGACAACATGGTTCGGGCACACCAATTTAGATCAAGATCGTCCGTACCCAAACCAAAGTGTCGGTCTGGTTGACACGCAAGAATAGTATTTATAAATAATTTGAACTATTATTTTACAACATTTAAGAGTAGAAAACATGGGAGGATTTTGGGGTCACACAACTATTTCTCTAGAGAAATACATAGGAGCGTTCTTGGATCAGGAAGCAATCGAGTTGTCGTGATGAATGCGTATCGTTTTGTGGAAATGATGTTTTCTAGTTGAGAATGATCATATTGAAGAATATGGCAACAACTTGGAGGGCACCATTGTCTAATATAAAATATTGATGCATAATTTACCCAAGAATGGAATTTGTGTTAAAATTTACTTCTCTAATATCTGTTTAAAGCTCAACCTAGAAAGGATAAGGCAAATGATAGGATCTATAGGAGTGTTAGATTAACGAGGCAGAGGCTAGAAAGTTTGACGAAATTTTCGCTAGAAATGAGATCGAGCTGACTTTGAAAAGATGGAACTAATGCTTTATTTATTTTATAATATTGGGATATTGTTAAGATAAGGTTGTTAAATTTTGTTTGGATCAAAGCTCCATTATACATATATAGCTTCTATTCCAAAAGTGTCTAATCCTACCAAAATGGAGGAGTTTCGACTTACTAGTCTGTGTAACATTGTTTACAAAATTATTGCAAAACCATGACAAATAGGCTGAAGACTGTCTTTATAAAATTATTTCTCCCAACCAGGTGGTATTTTTTCCTTGTAGGTTAATCACTGACAATGTTGTTATTGATTTTAAGTGCCTTCATTTCATTAAAACATAGGTGAAGAGTGGTAGGCAACGCTTAAGGTTGATATGAGTAAAGCATACGAAAGAGTCACATGAGACTATATGTTAGGTATCATGGATAAATTGAGCTTTAGTTAAGCTTAGATCCAGAAGGTGAAGATGTGCATTTCCTCAATCAAGTAAGCAGTTTTGATCAATAGTATACTTAAGGAGACATTTTTTCGAAAAGAGGATTAAGACAGGACGATCCTTTGTCTCCTTATCTGTGTTGAAGGGCTATCATCCTTGTAATCAGAGAAGAAATTTGTAAACTGATTATGTGTTTTAAAATTAACAATCATTGTCTTTCAGGGTAGGCGAAATTAACTCATTTATTAACTCATTTATTTTTCTTTGATGACAATTTGAATTTTTCAGGGTAGGCGAAGATTAGTGTAACAAAAAATTAAGGAAATCTTAAATTTGTATAAAGAGCTTTGGTGAAAATGGTTAATTATGATAAATCTGTTATTCTTTTTAGTGAGCCAACCAGAGCAGTCTAAAATTAGAAATATTTTAGGGTGTTAATGTTAATGATAAACATGGTGTCCCATTAGGTATGTCTTTGCAAAATAGCAAGAATAAGAACACTATTTTCAATTAGATTAAAGGAAGACTGGAAAAATGTCTTCAATCTTGGAATGGAAAGATGCTTCCTAGAAGGAAAAAGAGGTATTAATTAAAGTTGTTGATCATGCAATCCCCACCTATATTATAAGTTGTTTTAGGCTCTCTAAGTTCCTCAACGAGGATCTGACTAGACTTTGTGTTAAGTTTTGATAACAGGTTGATGATAAAAGTAAAAGGTTGCATTGGAAGAATTTGGATATTAGCAAAGACATTAGACGTTTAGGCTTTTTAAGGATCTGAATATTTTCAATCAAACTTTCCTTGTGAAGCATAGTTGAAGGATTCTTCGTAACCCTTGTAATCTTTTAGGCAAGGGGCTGAGGGGGGAAGTACTTTATTAATGGTGATCTTTTTAATGCTTCCCTTGGAAATGACCTGTCTTTGCCTAGATGAGTATTATCTGGAGGACGGACCTTTTTGGGACTAATCCTTGGTTAAGTAGAGAGGGTAATCCTTACGCGATTAAGTATTATCATGGGTGGAAAGATAGGCTAGTTGATGAGTTGATTTGTGACGAGAATAAATGGAATTGAGATTCAGATGAAGGCATTTTCTACAAGGAAGATGCTGAGGTGATTACTAATAGACTAGTGTTTTGTGTACATTGTGTAGTAAAGCAAGAGAACCCAATATTGGTTGAAAAAAGTAATTGATTTTTGGGAAGGCATTGCAATTAGATTCCTAAAGAAGAACACTTCTGTTTTTCATGAGAAAAGTTGAGAGCTCCCTCTCATGGCTTTAGGAAGCTTGACGTGAACGCTTCTGTTTTTCATGAGAATGCAGGAGTTGGCTAGATAGTTCGATTTGATTTCAGGAATTTATCCGTTAAACTTTTGGAACTCATACTAAATTTGATATCGAGATTGCCTGAGGAGATTCTCTAAAGTGAGTTTAAGTTAGTTCACCTTCCATTCCATACTAGTGCTATTTTCTTTCAAAGAAATGTTTTCAACTCTATTTCCCACACAAAACGAACAACACTGACGTATTACCAACAACTTTATTATCGAAATGCCCAGCATACCCATCAACCAAACATTACTTAAATATCAACAATGTCATCCCAACTTACCACACTAGACAGGTAATTTTATTAGAAGCAACCTTAAATTAAGGATACCAAAATCCAACAAAACGCTAAATACAAAGCTCAAGCAGGCAGACAATTAACTTGCGTACAAAATAATACCAAATCCACCACCACCGGCATCCATTCATTCCACCTGGCTGTTACAAAACAGTAACAAGCCCAAGGCGAGAACGAGAAACTATTACGCTCGTTCACCCTTTTAACATCCATTTCTAAGGCGGCAAAATTTAAACTTCTCATCTTACCAAATCATTCATTCCTGCCATTGTTTTCAGCAGCCACGTAGTTGCGAATAACTTCCATTGCTAATTGATGGGCATTCTTATTCTGAAGCTTTGCAAGACCATCCATGGCCTCGTACGTATCCTTGTCAGCAAAAAGCTTCAGGTTGTATCGTGCTGGTGCAAGCACAGGGCCATCCCATTTTTCAACAAGCTCTTTAAGCTTTTCAAATCCCTGACCATTAAAATCAAAATGACCGCAGTTTCACGAAGAGCTCTGTAAGTCTACAGAAAAGTCAGTTCAAAATTTTAGACAATTTGCACACTCACCAAGCGGTTGGTGAAGTCTCCAAATGATTCTTTAGAGTGGCGTTTGCGCTTCCAGTGATAAAATAAAGGTTCCAAGACTTTTTCGAGGTCGTGGATCTTAACCTTTTCCATAAAAGTCCTTGCCAACGACGTTTGATTGGGTTTTCCCCCAAGCCATAGCTGTTACAAGACATAATGTGCACACATTTATGTCAGGAGAAAGTTTCCACTTAGAAAAGAGTAAAGTGTCAGTTTGCAATTCATGATACCTGGTAGCTGTTAGGACCGTCGCCTACAAATCCAAGTTCAGCCATATAAGGTCTAGCACAACCATTTGGGCAGCCAGTTATCCTTATAACAACAGACTCGCTGTACTGGAGGCCAACCTGATAACAGGACAAGAATACCTATCACTTACCTAAGTACTCGGGTATTTAATGTTAATATGTTCATGCCACATAATAATAATAATAAATTTAAAATAAAAATAAAATAGCCAATCAAGATCCCTGGTAGGACTAGACGACTAGTCATAATAATCATCAGTATCAAACATGAAGAGCACTAGAGCTCTTGAAGAAATTCAAGGCAATGCTTAAAAAATAATAAATACAAAGAAAAGATAAGATCCCTCGTTGCAACATGAAAGAAGGTGAAAAAATATGTTGTGAAAAGTATAGCAAGTTACAAAAGAAAATTTTGTTTTTTTTTTAAAATGAAGTGTTTCAAAACAAAGGAGATCAAGTTTTTTTTCCTTATTATGAAAAAGAAATAATAAATATTTTTTTGCAATGAAAATGAGAAAAAATAAATGAACCAAAACTACATGGGTATGGCACAATCGCACCCCGTATTTAGATGTTGTAAACATAGATAATTGTGGTTGCCCTACAATAATATACGAAAAAATACATTTTTAGTCCCTACCTTTTCGTTGGAGTTTCACTTTGGTCCCTATCTTTCAAAATCAAACATTTTTATCCATAACAGTTCACTAATGTTAGTCTTGAAGATAACGGAACTGTTATTGAGATAACGGAATGCTGACTAGGACTGAAGATTACGTTTATTTTAAAATCCAATAGGTTGATGGTGTGATATTATAGTGCTTACATGGATTTTATTCCTAAAATAAAAAATGACATCGTCTATTCTTGAAAGAGACAAAAGGAAAATGAAATAAGATGAACATGAACTCAGAAGATCAAGGGGGAAAATCTCATGAGCAGCGGAAAATGAAAAATGATTCTCACACTTATTTTAAATTAATTTTCAGAAGATAAAAGTTATCATATTTATTCCATCTAAAAATGTGAAAAGTTGGCAATGTGTCTTTTGAGTTTTTTTTTGTAATTATTTTCTTTTAGGAATAAAATCCATGTAAGCACCCTAATATCACATTATCAACCTATTTGATTTTAATATTAACTTAGTTCTCATCCAAGTCAACATTACCTCACTAATGATTCTATTATCTCAAGGACTAAAGTTGAGCATTATTGAAATATCAATATTTGACTATGAAACATAAGGACCAAACTCTAACCAAACGGTGCGGACTAAAAATGTATTTTTCCCAATAATATACCTTTTCAAAGACAGCTCGAACTCGCTTAAGGATGTCTGGAATTCCTCTTTCAGCTTCTGTAACTGCCAAAGGGCAAAGTGGCATAGCTGGACAAGCCATTGCGGTTAAGTTCAGGGGATCTACGTACCTTGGGTGCTGTCCAAGAAAAATTCACTCAATAGAGACACATTGTACAAAAGAACAAAAATGGAAACAACATCATACTTGTAACTTCCATGTTAATCACAAGTCCATCCTATCAAATCATAAGCAGCTCAACATCAATTGTGCATATACAAAATTAAAGACCCTTGCCACCAGATGTCTATAAGATAAGCAACTTTCAATGTCACATTACTCAGTTTTTATAGACAAACTGGAAAGCTCTTTCTTTTTTCTTTTCTTTTTTTTTTTTTTTTTTGAATGATAAGAAGACAAACTGAAAAGTTTAACTAGTCAATTCTAGGAAAGCCAATTAAGATGTTCGTGCTAAATTGAAACATGAATATACTTTAAGAGAGAACTCAATCACGAAGTAGTGCCAAAGAAAAATAGTTTACCAGCAAACCACTTTGCGCAAGAACTGTAGTAATAGGACGTTTCCATGCACTGCGAATGTTTGTCAATATGATGTTTTGATTTGGGGTGATCCGAACATCCAAATTATATTTCTCTATCACCTCCCTCAATGCCTTCTTCATTTTCCCAGCAATACGACCACTATCAACATGTAGCCCACAATACAAGCTACCATCGCCCTGAAAAGTAGATAACACTCTAAGGCAAGGTGGAAAATAAAAGTTAAAGTCCAAGAGACGAGCCAGACATCAAAGGAACTGTTTGCTTGCTGATAGTTTCTAGAGGCACTAAAGGAAAAAGATCTTCATCATTATTGATTATTGTATTTAATTTTCAACAGACGATGGATAATAGTTTAGGTAATGAATTTGTGACACAAAGCTCATGGGAAATGATATAGTGAATAGATCAAGTATCCAATTTTTTTGCAATTTCAAGAAGCTTACATTTTCTATATGTATATACAACATTCATGTTTGAAAGTAGAATGCGACAAAAACAATACAACATTCCAAGTATAAATCAAATTGTTATCATGCAAAGCAATCCATGGAAACAATTAATATAGGTTTGCTGAAACCTGCACACATGTATATATTGTATATATACACGTGTCATGTGTGTACATACAAATAGTTTTAATAATTCTTACAGACTATGGATAATCTTGAACCAAACAAAGGAAAATAGACATCAACCAATACGAATCTAACATCACAGTGTGAATGCTGCAGCCTGGATAAAATAGATGATGCGAGCTTCACCTCATAATTAAAAGACAATTCAAATGTCAGAGTAAGCGAGCTAACAAAATTTAACGCATGCAGGGTTCATAACTAACCTGCTCATGCCACCCCAAGTAACTTTCAAACTTCCATTCTGGTAATTCTCGGAAAGGTTCAAATTTCTTCCCATAATATTTCTCTACAACACTCCTAAATTTTTCAATCCCCCAGGAACTGATCAAATATTTTAGTCTACTATATTTGCGATCGTCTCTTCTACCATTTTCACGTTGTGTGACTACAATAGCTTTAACTGCATATAGAATATCCTCCTTGGGAACATATCCTATGGGCTCTCCCAAGCGAGGAAAGGTGGCCTCTTGTCTATGAGTTCTTCCCATGCCTCCTCCAACCTGCAGAATAAATTATTAAGAAAAAAACTAAAGAGATGAAACTTTATCCTTACAAAATTAATAACTTCAAAATTAAAATTTCTGATTTTTTTAAGTACTAAAAGTAAATACACTTACATATATGTTAAATCCTTGAGGCTCCCCCTCAGCGTCAGAAATGACAACAACACCAATGTCGTTTGTGAGAATGTCTACTGAGTTATCTGTTGGCACAGTCACTGCAATTTTAAACTTTCTAGGTAGGAATTGAGTTCCATAAATAGGCTCAGGAGAATCTGGAAAATTTGTTCCATGAGAGTTGTCATTACGGGCCACCACCACTTCCGGAGGTTCTGCCGACATGAACCTCTCCCCATCTACCCACATATCGTAATAAAATCCTGATTGAGGAGTTAACAGAGCAGCAATGTTTTCGGCAGTTTGCTGTGCAAAAAGGTAGTCTTTTCTCACAATTGGGGCAGCTGGAGCAAGAACATTCCTGTTAAGATCACCACAAGCACCAAGAGTTGAACCCATGCTTCGAATAATGGTGCCCATAACTGTCTTCATATCCTTCTTGAGAACTCCATGTAGCTGAAATGTTTGACGGGTGGTTAGACGAAGCGTTCCAATGCCAAATTGATCAGCAAGATCATCCATTGTCAAGTACAGCTGGTTCGACACTTTCCCACAAGGATTCTTGGTACGAAGCATGAACGAATAAGATCTCTGTCCTCTATCTTCTCTGTTATACTGCTGATAGCTCCCATGAAATTTGATCAGTTGTGTGGCAGCCTCATTGATATTAGGGGCATCCGTCAACAACTCCTCATTAAGAGGGTATCTTATATAATTACTATGCTCTTTGAAAATTTCAACCTTACTGCGCTTTGGCTCAGCTGCAACCTCGGGCTTTGCCGGCTGTAAATTGGGTACGAGTTTAACCGAAATAAGAGCCTAGCTTGACAGAAATAGACCTTACAAATCCAAAACATATCTTCAGATAACAAAAATGCATGCATGCAGGCAGCAACAACCATTATTTTTACAGTGTTCACGTTATTCCTTGGAATGGATTAATAAAAGAGAGAATGCAAAACAAATATGTAGCTTAATTCTTAAACCCAAAAGTAGAACAGAAAGTAAGAGAGAATCCTTAGAATAGAAAACTCATAGAGGCCAACAAAATCAAGAGAGAACATATTCGATTACAAACGCAGAAATCGAATCTTTGAACACCCTTCTGGCGATTAGCAACGAAAATCAAAATTTTCAAGTACAACAAAATTCAGGAGCAAGCAAACACGTATGGAAAAAGAGAAAAACATTCCGAATTAAAATTCTGAGAAATTTAGCAGAAAACAGAAAAAGGGCTTTAGGGTATAGAATAATCCAGCAACGTTTGTGAATTTATTTGAATGTGAAGCAAAAAAAAAGGGGGGACGTGATGAAAACCAAAGAAAAACACGAAATAAAAAAGGAAAATCACATTTATTAGAAGATGATGAAAGCAGCATGAACCCCGAGAGAATGAAAACTCAGAAAGAGATCGTTGGATCGTACCGTGGAGACGGCTCGGATGAGGAGAGAGCGGGAAGAAGAAGGGGCGAAGAAGCGGAGAGGTCTGGCCAAAGCGAGGGAGGTGGTGGATTTGAGGCCGTGAAAGGTATGAATCTGAACCGTGGGATCAGTGAGCACGGCGGCGTTGGTGGCGGCGAACGACGTCGTCGCCATCGGAGGGCTTAGGGTTGTCAGAGAATTGGAAAAATGCAGAGTGAGTGAAGCAGAGAAGAAGAAGAGAATCAGATTGAATGGCAATGGACGAGAGAGAAAGAGCAGAATCACACAAACAAATAAAATAACGAAAAAAAGGCCAAATGAAATACAAATCGAAAAAGCGAAATTCTCTTCTTCTTTTTTTTTTTTATGAAAAAGATCTCACGTGACTTACACGCGTGGCCTTTGAAACTCTTGGAGGGACACTTCCACTCTCATTACTTTCGTGGTTTTTTTTTTTTTTTTTTGGCGCCTTTAGGTCAAGACTCTTAATGATTTTATTGTTTGACTGTCGTGAATCATTCTACTTATTTAAAAATAGTGACCTAAATTGGAAAGGATTAGTGGCGCTATGATTTTATTATTTGGTGTTAATACAGTTCAACACCTACTCTTTAATTTGTACTCGAAAAAAAAAAACAAACAAACAGTGACCTAAACGACATTGTATGGGCTAGTATGGTAGACTCCAAAACACAACGAATGCATCTCGTTGAGCTTGGGATTGTGAGGGAGCACACCTTTAAAAGCTCAATTTTTAATTAACTGTGCCATTTCTTGGAAAAGAAAGAAACGACATTTGATCATATTGCCAAAAGAATTTACCGCAAACAAAACGTTACATTGCACACATTATTACCACACAAATTGTAATGGATTTCACAACTAATATTGACAGCACACAAATTTCAGCAAATTTCACTTAGCATATGGATTATGAAAGAGATAATATTTTTAAAACATTAAAATAATTTACAAAAATGAGCATAATTTAATATATAAAAAGAAAAATTATGGTAAATGTGTTATTTTCACAAAATAATTACAAATATAGTTAAATTTTTAAATATTTGCTTATATAATTATTAATATTTTATTATACATGTTGTATTGTAAGAAAATGTGCGATAATATTCATTATTCCAGTAATTATATTTGTTAAATTGTTTTTAGAGAAACTATAGTTATACTTATTTCAAGATTTTGATTAGTTTTATAAGTTTTGTTGTACGTTAAAATATCTTAAATATTTGGACAAGACCAGGATTTTTCGGGGTCGGTCAAAAGAAACTTAAAGTCCCTCGAGGTCGGCCAAGGAATGCAAGAAGCCCTTGGTGGTCAGCCAAACGCGATGCCGGCCGGAAGTCTTCGGGTGTCGGCCAAGTCCATCCCGACCCCCGAGGGTAAGTTAAGGAAGACCACAATTCCCAGGAGGTCGCCCAAGTTCGTCCCGATCCCCGAGGGTCGGCCATGAAAGCCATGACCCCCCTTGAGCCGACAAAGGCCAATCCGATCCCTTTGAGTATTGGGGAGGTGAGGACTCTCTCAAAAATTGACCCAGTCCAAAGATTTGTAATCAAACAAAAAGAAATTTTTATCAGATATAAATTTAAAATTTTACTTTAATGTTTTAGATATTGTAACGACATTCTCGGCGGCGGCGTATTTGAATATGTTGAGAAAAGTGATCTAGCGCGTGGAAAGGCGCGTGTAATTTGTGAAAATAGAAACAATGGTACATTGAATCTGGACAAGAACTCGGATTAGTAAAAAAACCCTAATTTTGATTCCTCTCGTTTTTTAAATTTGATATGCACATTCAGTTTAATTCCAAACAACTAATTACCATCTGAAGAATTAGAGGACCCCAAAATAATATGATTTATGAGATTGAATTCTCAATTTATTTGCATCAGGTTGCTTTTAAATAATTAGAAAACTTGTAATTAAATGCATTCTATTAATTGGAAATCTATTATTATTCTTAAAATATAAAGATTAGTATTATTCTAAAAAACATATAGATTATACTAAATTTTATTATGGTTATTTTTTGCTAAATTTTCTATTCATATTGATAATTAATCCTAAAAATTAATTAATTTTAAATATGTAAATTTAATTTAATTATATTTTAAGATTAGATATTAGTTTTTAATCCATTAGTATAAAATCTTTAATTTTAAAAAAATATAGTTTAAAACTGTTCTTAATTGTTTTTTTTTTACTATTATATTTATTTTAATAAATAATTTGTTTTTACATAAATAGATAAATCTTTCTTATATTAAAAAAAGAAAAAAAAAAAAGCTCTTTCACATAAATAATTCTAAAAAAATTCCTTTTTGAAGTTTAATACTTGTCAACAATAGTGTTGAATAAAAAAAAACTTATCAGCAATAGATTTACAAATAACATTGGTTTAAACAATTAAAAAAAAAAAAACTCACACTATTCTATTTTAACATTAAAAAAAATTCAAATTACTTTTTTTGTCTTTTACTTTATCAAATTCACTTTTTTTTTTCTTTTTTTTTTTTGAGATAGCTATTATTGTGAGAGCTGTCTTGATCCTAGAATCGAGAGAGACCACACCTCTCGAGCCCAAGTCTTCAACCAATTGTGTCACCCCTTGAGATTTATCAAATTTATATTTGAACATACTGATACATATTTTGTCATACGTACATAAATCAAAATTATGAAAGAGTATATAAAATATTTGTGGCAAGAAATAATACATTAGCCTTGAAAAAAAACCTCTTAGTGAATGAGAAATAACTTGATATTTGAAGTGATTAACAAATGATTTATATAGGTATGATGTATTACTATTCATCTTCAAATTATTAAAATTTATCGGGTTTTTTTTTTTTTTTTTTTTTAAATTTAGAATTCATTCTTATTTAAACAAAACCAACAAATATATAATTTTTTAAAGACGGATGATATAATAATTGGAAATTTAACTAATGAATCTATAATTTGAAGAGAATATAGAATGAAGAAAAATTATAAACAATTTTTTTCTTTTAGGATAATGATGAATATTTGTTAGTATGTATCATTTGTGAACTCTCTAATTCATTCTTTTTAAATTTATAGTGATAATATGAGAAAATTAAAATTTTAATGTGAAGAAAACCATACTGAAGTAATATAATCACTTACATAGGTATGATTTTTAATATTTTTAAGTATAATATAAGTATTGGTTAATTAGTTTATATTATTTTATTTAAAAATAAAAAATCTTTTTCAATCTTCTTTCTTTAGGTTGATATTGAGACAAATTTAAGGTAATAAAAGAATGAGGTATTCATGATGTGTGAAAGTGTACGTTGATGTTGTTATTATTATTAAGAAAATAAAAATATATATGTTTAATATGTTTTTTAAGTGGTTTAATACGTGAGTTATACAATGTTTTTAAGTAGATTAATTGTAAAATTAGTGGATATGAGTTTTAATGGAGGGAGAAAGTAAAATTAGTTAGAATTAGTGTAAAAGAGAGGTTATATAGATGAAGGCTCGTTTGGTGAAGGAATTAAGGCTAAGTTAGATGTTAAAGTTAAACTGAGAGGTTAAGTTAATCTATGTTTGGTGGATAGGTAAAGTTAACCTATATTAAGTTAAATTGTATGTTGTTTTGTGCAAAGATTAAGTTAAGCTGAGTGTTTAAATTATTTTTGGTATGCATGTTAAGTTAATAATTGAGTTTTTTATTTATCATTTTTCATACATTTTTTTAGATGAATCGCCTTATTATTCATGCATTTACCCATCGAATTTTTTCCTAGGCAATTTATAAATAACAAAATGACTTTCATTTGAAATAGTAACATCATAATTTTGACATAATAGTCGATGAAATTTCATAACAAAATAATAGATACTCATAAAATCATAAATTACATGTATATAATTTTAAATTACTTTCGGTCACTCATTTGTTGGAGTTCACCATTGAGCAAAACTTTTTAGAGTCACTAAAACTTGAAGATATGATCACTTAGTGGAAGATCCGTCCATTACAATCGGATTAAGAACAACACCAACATTATCCCCTTTTGTATTTGCCTTGTATACAATATCTTCCGTATTATACTTTTCTTTAAAATTTTTATTTTATTTTTTGAGATTACAACAATTGAGGGTAGGAGGATTTTGAATCCGTTATAATCTCATAATTTTTTAGTGTACATTGATAATACTGAGGTACTGCTCTTTTGACCTAGCTTCCATATTATTAGAACTTCTAAGAATAATCTTATAAGTATTCGAAAAATGTAATTTTAAATATAAGAATACTTGGGATACTAACAAATTATTCCACACAAATTTCAAAATTGTAATTTGAGCTTTTTTTTTGTTGCCTTAAAGCCTATAATTTGGAGGAAAAAATTACTTTTGAAAGTTGAGCTTTTTCATACAGAAACGTCTGCCATTATATCGGCATAAGTGAGCCGCAGCGGTTACAAGACCGACTGCTATAAAAGTCAAGACATTTCTCCCTTTCAAGGGACGGATTCCTAAGCTAAGTACCCTTAAGCCATTCTAGTGCTTTTTAAACTATTTCTCCCTAATTCCGTTTTTGACTTAGGCATCGAAGGCCCTGTGGCTCACACCACACCGGTGTGCCCTAAATTTACTTTTTTGCAGGCTCTTTCGTCCTCAGCTAAATAAATATTTACTGTGGATCCGTTGACCATTTTTCGGCATCAACAGTTGGCGCCATCTGTGGGGACGAGAGTGTTCTACCTAAAAATGCTAAAAAATCAAACCATTGTCGAATATTGAAAACGGCCACCACCACGGTGTCGACGACGAATTTGACGTCAAGCACGCTCCGAGTTGGATGGCCTCTAAAGAACATTGTTCATGTCGAAAACCACCCGGATCCTGAGGGTGCGGTAGCTGGAGCGTGCAGATCCAAAGTTCACTACTTTGGAAGAACGAGTGCAACGAATGGCAAAGAGTTTGAGTCGCCTGGTGGAGTTGCTCTGGCAATCGCATCTGGCTCAGATAGCTAATGCTGGGAACCAATAAGCACAGTAGGAGGCGGCGCAACGACAACCTACCAAGAAAAAGGTTGTGGCAGAAAAAACAGCTTCATTGGTCCGGGACCCTGCCAAAGCGAAAGCCCTAGCCACGAAGGCACCGAAAAAGGCGCATTTCCAGCACCAAAGACCGGTTGAATGACTTCGACTGGGCGGTAATGATCGAAGGAAGGAGTATTCGGTCCACTAGAGGATTGGATAAAAAACGGCAGAGTCTTCTCGGACGCAGTTAGTCCGGAGTAGCCAGCCAAAAAGTACCACACGAGGGTCATCCACCCCACATCCCCAAAAAATTTCAAATGCACGTACGGCGGGATCAGACTTGGGAACAGATCTCAGGGATATAATCAACCAACGCTAAAAAGAGGTGGGGTGTGACGGAGCTGAGACACAACCTTGGCTGGCCCAACTTCGTCTCCTCCAAGACCAGTTGGGGAGCATGAAGAAGGCACAGGACCAAGACGGACTGGACCTTGATAGCATGGTCGACCAGGTCGACCCCCCCTTCACTGACGAAATCATGGAGGAGTCTGTCCCGTCAAAATTCAAACTCCCTGCAATCAAGGAGTATGACAAATCTACGGATCCTGTCGAGCACCTAGATTCCTACCGGGCATGGATGGAGCTACATGGAGTCTGAAACGCGATCAAGTGTCGAACGTTCTCATTCACGCTCGAGGGACCAGCTTGAAGATGGTTAAGGCGGCTAAAGTGTAAGTCCATTGCCTCCTTTAGAGAGCTGGCGAGGGCATTCGCCACCCAATTCTTGGGAGGGCGAGACCAGAAGAAACCGGTCACACATTTGCTGACCGTGAGGCAAAGAAGTCAGGAGACCCTTCGGGAGTACATTGCCCGCTTCAACAGCGAGGCGCTGGACGTTGAAGGAAACTCCGAAAGCACGGCTCTCGCAGCAGTTGTTGCCGAACTCAGGGATGAAAAATTCCTGTGGTCGCTGGGAAAAAAGGCACCACTCACTTATGCCTAGTTGCTCACTAAGGCACAAAAGTACATGAGTGTAGAGGAGCTGGTCAACTCTAGATGAGGCATAGAAGGAAGACGCTCCATTTCAGAGCGCGAAAAGTCACCATCGTCGTTGAAAATCAAAACCATCGTCGGAGAACCGGTTGGGGGTGAGTCCAACCGAAGTCGGAAGGACAAAGTGAGGTAGGCCAGAGGCACCCTAAAGGGCGAAGAAGTGCGCATAACGGAGGCAGTGGACGAGCAACTTGGCTTCACTACTGTTGAGGTTGCAGCGCTGCACCGTCGCACAACTACACCTTAGGGGTGTTCTTGACCGTGTCCAACATCCGCGTCAAAAAGATCCACATCGACGGAGGGAGTTTGGCGGAGGTTCTGTCACTAAAGGCTTACGACGCGCATGAAGCTGGGAAGGGAAAGGCTTCACCCGAATTTGATGCCCCTAGTCGGATTTGGTGGGGGCACTCTAATTCCGGAAGAATCAATGGAACTCCCTGTAACCTTAGGCGAAGGGGGCAACATAGTCTTGTACTTCGTCAACTTCTGGTGGTGAACGACAATTCCGCCTACAACGCAACACTGGGAAGGTCTACGATCCACGGGCTAAAGGCGGTGGCGTCAACTTACCACCAGGTGTTAAAGTTCTCTACTCCTATTGTGGGGGCAAGTCCGAGGAGAGCAGCTGTCCTCGAGGGAATGCTACCACACAGCCCTACGGGGCGTGGTAAAAAGTACCTAAAATATAAGGTTGTTGAAAAGGCACCGGTTCCACGTAAGGCTGTCCAAGGAACAACACCTCTAGGGGTACAAGTCAAGCAAGTACCCAGGTCCCAAAGCGCCAAGGCTTTGGCAAAGTCAAAGACCGCCTACGAGATCGAGGTGGCCAGGACCATGCCGGCCGAGATCCTAGGCAAGCCTAGCATCACCACCGAGCTGCTGCACAAAATTAGGAAGTACACAGGTCCCAAAGCGCCAAGGCTGATGCTTTGGCAAAGTCAAAAGTCACCTACAAACCAAGGTGGACAGGACCGTGCTAGTAGAGATACTAGATGAGTCTAGCATCCCCGCAAGCCCCTGTACGATGTTATTCAGGTAAGGCTACTTTTGGCCGACCATGGCCGAAGACTCCAAGAAGTATACTCGGGCACGCGAAAAGTGCCTAAGGTTCGCTGCCATCCAGAGGCAGCCTCTAGAGGTCCTAACTAGTAAGTGTTGTGGGCATACTACACTACACTTAGGACGTCAACAGGCGAAACCTTCTACTCGCTAGCCTTTGGGGCAGAAGTAGTAATTCCAGTCGAGATAAGACTTTCATCCTTGTGCGTAGAGTCTTTTGACTCAACTCAAAATGACCAACAGCGGTATAACTCTCGAGCCAAGGAAAATCGCTTCCAAGTTGGCGACTTAGTGCTGAGGAGGGTGACGCCAGACGCCAATGATCTCAACAGTAAAGTCCTAGTGCCAATTTGGGAAGGACCATAGCTGGTCACCAAAGTGGCACACCCAGACGTCTACTACCTCAAAGACATGGACTCGAACAAGATCCTCTATCCTTGAAGTGCAGAACACTTGAAAAAGTACCTTCTATAGAATGTAAATCAAGTTGTTAATGAATAAAGTGTTACTTTCTCCTTTTTTCAAAAAGCTATCTTAATTTAAGTATATTGATTTTTTTTCATAAACTTAAATTGGGTATGTAAGATAGAGAAGTAGAGGAAAAAAGATTGTTATTCATTCAAAGTCAAAAGTTCCTGGGTTACAACCTAGAAGAAGTAAAAAGACTACAAAGTAAAATGCTTCAAGTGAAAAGGAAAGCAACGAAAAAGTCATCAAGGCCCCCGGAGCTGAGCCTACTGGAAGTTGGCCGGTTGAGTCCGACTTGGGCAGAAACTGTCCTAGCTGGAAAGGCCGGACTTCTTTCAGGAACGCCTTGGAAGAGGCAAAAGTTGTGGCAAACGGCTTGGGCTGGATCACTGGAAACTTCGGATTCGAAGGCTGGCAAGGAAAGGTCGCTGACTTTTTCTGCAGTGCTAGAACAAAGAGAGCGAAAAAGGGGAAGGAGGTTATCATAGCTAACTCCCTCCTGAAATTGGTCTAGTGCCCAGCTGATGGCAGCCTCACCGGTGTTGTTCTCTAAAATTACTAAGGCAGAAGAGTCTTTCACAAGCATAGCCAAGAAAGCAAGCGATAGTAGACAAGTCCTTTTGGCATGTACAGACAGCAAGACTTTGGACCGCTTCATCGAAAGTCTGAAAGTCGACTAAGGCTGCTTCGATAATTCGCCAAGCTTCTTGAGCCTGTGCCAGCTTCCACTTAAGCTTCTCAGAGTTAGTGGACAAAGAAGAGCGGTTGTGACGCGAGTCCTCAAAAGGTGACGGGAAGCCAAAGCGAAGTGCATGAAGGCCTGCAAATACAAAGGTAACAAGTTAGCCTACATACTTAGATAGATGTGTGGCTAAAAAAGCAACAAGGTCATCCAGTGTTGCACTTGTTGGAACTAGACCTACTAAGTCCGGCTTGGACAGATTTGGTCCTAGCTAGAAGAGCCTGACCTAGGAGGTCATTCTCAGACGCACTTTGAGAGAGGCGAAAGTCATGAGCAATCTGCACTGGATCACCAAGAAGTCCAGACTTGAAGGCTGGCAAATAAGGGTCAATGACCTCTACTGCTGTGGTGGCGCAAAAAGGCTTGGAGAGAGAAAAGGGGTACCATGGGTAACCCGTCCTATAATTCGGTCTAGCGCTCAACCGGTAGTAGTCGCGCCGAAGTTGTTCTCCAAAGTTACAAAGGCAGGAGAGCCTTTCGATTAAATTGACTAAGTACGAGGCATCCTACATCTTCACTTTAGCATGAGTTTGAAAACTCCTGACACAGATGAGCGAGGGTAGATGAGCCGTCCTTGTAAGTTCAAGCGACAAGACTTTGGATCGCCTTAGCGGAAGTCCGAAAGTCAGCCAAGGCGACTTCAGCAAGACCTCGAGCCTCATGAGCTGGGGCCAAGTCCAATTTGGAGTGATCGATGCTAGACGACCAAGAGGAGTGCGTATGGCGCAAGTCCTTTCGAAGGTACCAAGAAGTTGAAGCAAGGTGCATAAAGACCTGTCCTCCAAAAAACCACAAGGAAGCAGGCAGTCCTCCGAAGTAAAGTCCATCATACCATTGGTGGGAGTCCTAAAAGCCAGGGAAGGAGATCCCGACAACTAAAGGAGCGGTCGAAGTCAGTGTACCTGGCAGGCTGTGAACTACAAAGAGCACGATCCAAGTGTTGGAAGTCACCTATGACTACCAAGGCCTTATGCCAAGTCCTCTTTTGAAAAGAGGAGGCTAAGGTGGTGGGACTCAGCCCATAGTCGGATGAAGGGTTTATGACAGCTAAAGTAAGAAGTACCCTACGAAATTCGACAAGAGGTGAAAAATGCAAGACTTTTTATAAAAGTGCCTAAGTAACCTAGAGGTTCCAAAAAGAGGTGAAAAAGGCAAGACATTTTATAAAAGTGCCTAAGTAACTTAAAGGTTCCAAAAAGAGGTGAAAAAGGCAAGACTTTTTATAAAAGTGTCTAAGTAACCTAAAGGTTTCAAAAAGCGGTAAAAAGACACGACTTTTATAAAAAGAGCCTAAGTAACCTGTAAGTTTCGAAAGACACTCGAAAATAGGCAAGTCCCTGCCAAGGAAGCCTAAGGAACCTTCAAATCAAAGAAGTGCTAAAAAAGGGTAAGTCTCCACAAGAGGGCCTACCTAGCCTAAATTTCAAAAATCCGCCTAAATGTAGTGAGTCTTGGAAAAAGGAACCTACCTGGCAGAAATTTTGAAGAAGTGCTTAGGGGTGGCAAGTCTCTACAAAAAAAAAAAAAAAAAAAGACTACTTAGCCGAAAAGAGCCAAATGAAGTGAGTCTCTACAAAGGGAGCATACTTGGCCAAGTTGGTGAAAAAGAATGCCTAAAAAGGTGACACTCTGAAGAGATTGAGACCCACACGAAGGACAAAGAAGCCAACGTCGACCCCCCCGGGGTCGACCAAATGGAGGCCTCGACCCCTAGGGGGTCGGCTAACATCCTTGCTGACCCCCTGGTGGTCGGCCAACACCATTGCCGACCCCTCGGGGGTCGGCCACGCCTATTCCAACACCCTTGCCAACCCCCCAGGGGTCGGCCAAATGGAGGCCACAACCCCCGGGGGTCGGCCAAGTCCATTTTTGACCCCTTGAAGGTCGGCATCGCCATCACCGACCCCTTGGGGGTCGGCTAAATGGAGGCCACAACCCCCGAGGGTCGGCCAAGTCCATTTCCGACCCCCCAGGGTCAGCCAAACAAGTTTGACTCCTCCGAGGGTCGGCCAAGGAAGGGCAGGACCCCCTCGGGGTCGATCCTTGCAGCCGGTCGGCCAAGGAAGGCCAGGACCCCCTTGGGGTTGGCTCTTGCAGCCTCACCCTTCTCGGGTTCGGCAATGAGTAGGTCCATCCGAGTGGATGGGCCGTGGAGGTCAGGACTCTCCGAAGAGTTAACACAGTCCAAGTAACGTTTGGAGGCGTTGCACCCCATGGCGTCGCCCGTTACAATGAATAGGTCGGCCCCATTGGGTCGACCGTGGAGGTCAAGACTCTCCGAAGAGTCGACCGAGTCTAGAATCAAAACTGTTACACCTCTAAAGGGTAACGGCCAGGAGTTACGTCGGTATTCATACTCAACTTAATGGCAGACATTTCTAACGGTCGGCCATTATATCGCCATAAGTGAGTCGTAGTGGTTACAAGATCGGCTGCTATAAAAGTCAAGTCACTTCTCCTTTCCAATGGACGAATTCCTAAGCTAAGTACCTTTAAGCCATTCTAGTGCTTTAAACTATTTCTCCCTAATTTCGTTTTTGACTTAGTCATCGGAGGCCCTGTGGCTCACACCACACCGGTGTGCCCATAAATTTGCTTTTTCACAGGCCCTTTCGTCCTCAACTAAATAAATCTTTACTATGGATATCCGTTGACCATTTTTCGGCATCAACACCCAAAAACAAATTAAAATTTACTGTACCCATGAATAAAAATGGCCAAACCTCTATTTTGCATTTATGTCCATCTCCATCCAAATTATTCGCAAGCCAATATAGGGTGCATGCAACTAAAATTTTAAAATTTTAGGTAAGTTCGATAACGTTATTATTTTTTGTTTCATGTTTCATTTTTTTGTTTATTGTTCTTCGTTCTTTTAGAATAAAAAACAAAAATGTGTTTGATATCTGTATTTATTTCTTGTTTCTTACCGATATAAGAAACAAGATCAAAACTTATTTGATAATAATTTATGGTTACTTGTTTCGTATTTTTTTTTTCATTTTATAAAATTCCTTAACATATATATTTTTTAATTTATATATTGTTTGTTTTTAAAATTTTGAACGTGTGTATTCAAATGTTAATTTAATTATTAATACTCTTTCGACGGGTTATATTTTAGTAATACGTAAAATTTATCCACAAAAATATATTTGACTGCCTAATATTTTCAAATTAATATCATTATCTTGAGTGGAGTCAACAACATTTTAGATGATTTAGTGAGATGTATCAATCAAAATTCTTTTCTCATTTTGCTCTGTTTTTCTTATTAAATCAAATACTTATTTATGTCCAATCATTTTTTTAAGCACTATGTTAAATCATTTTAATTTTTCTTACTAGTCTTCAATTAATTTACTCAAATGAAAATCGAATGAAAATCTGCTATCTAGAAAAGTTGGCATGCGGAGTAATTTCTCCTTAAAAAAACTCACTTTATTATTTTTTTTTTATTATTTTTTTTTTGTAAACACGTAGCCTTAGGTGTTTTTATTATTATTATTTTTAATTTTAAAATAAAATAATTTACCCAAGCTTTGTTTTTTAATGGAAATATATATATATGAAGATAGTTTATATATATATATATATATAATATATATATATATATAACTCTAAAATCCAAGACTTTAGAAAGTTTTTTTTTCGTTAAACTTCCAATATTGGATTTGAAAACTAAAATCAATCAATTTTTTTGAATATTTAAATCGATAGGAATAATGATTTAGTAAAGTTGAGATTCAAACTAATGATAGATAATACTCAAAATTAGTAGATCTTAGATCCAACGGAATATAGTGATTTCTTTAGTTTTATTTGGCTGCTGTACGTCGCTGGACTTTTCTCTCTTTCTTTTTCTTTTCTTTTTCTTTCTTTTAATCATATTTGCATCATATGAAATCAAAGAGTTGGTCAAATTTTGCAAACTCAATGCTAATTTTCGTGGAATGTTTGGTTGTAACCATCAATGCTCTACAAATTCATGAAAGATATATGGTGTGTTTTTTGTTATTTGGAAGTAATACAATTCTTCCTCGTATCATGAGTTTGATCATAAAAATAGATATTTAACTATTATTTATTTTAAGGTCATTGTGTCTGATTTTTTCTTTCTTTTTTTATTTTTCTTTGATATTACGTTTTTTTTTTTTTTTTGCTTTATTTTTTTTTTGGCAAAATTTTTTTTTTTGAAAAACGTGTGTGTTTTTTTTATAACAAGGACCTTTTTCTTTTTAAGACTTTAATTTAAACTTTCTTTTATCTACCTATCATGTATATTTTTTTTTTCACCAGTAATTATGAAATTATTTATTTATTGTTTTTTTAGGTAACAACCAAGCTATTCTACCTTTACAATCTCTACTCGAATTGAATTATCCTACAAGGTATGTATGTACATACATTAGTTTACTTATTTACGTACTATATATTTTATGATTGTCTATTTTTTGCTGTTATTAATTATTATCAATCTATCATTTTATGTACACATAATTTTTTTTTTAATATTGATGCAAATTTTATTTTATCTTTTAATTTATACCGTCGTGTATTTTCTTGATTTTTTAACATTTTTTTTTCTTTCGATACCTTTTTTTACTTGCACCATTGATGTCACTCATGCTCCATGCAGCAGTGGTCACCTTGGTCGTTGCATGATGTCACTCATGCCTTCTAACGACGATGATCACCATTTTTTTTACTCATATTAGTGATGTCTCTCTTGCTCTTCTCTGTGCGGTAGTAGTCATCTTGGTCATTGCATGGTGCTCCTCTACCTTCCAACGACGGTGGTCACTCTTTAAACAATCATGTCACTTTGGCCTTCTAGCAGCAGTGGTCACCATTGTTTTCACCATTTAACGGCGGTAATCACCATTTTTTTTTTTACTAAACTTTTATGGTGCTAAACTTATTTTTCTATATTGATTTCTTCCTACTTAGTTTAAATGGTTTTTTCCCTCACGCTTTCTCTTTTTTTGTATAAACTTTTCTTATCTGCTTGAAACATGGTTCATTTTACCAAGCATATGGACCTAGAGAAAAGCTACTTAGTCATCTTGAGCGACGCACAACAACCTATTGAGCTTGAGACTATTATGCTTGTAAAAAAAATGAGTGTATGGAAACTTTAGGAACTCAATGCTTGTAATATTTTGCCCAAGTGGTTCTATGAAGAATCAATAAACCCTGATTCTTTGATAAAAAGGTGTGGTTTCTAGACTCTTCTTCTATTCACACCCGAGCACCAAATAGTGATACCTTACCAACGTCAGGTCATAACATTATAGAGGGTGACAATGTTCGTTGGGGTCCTACTCTAAAAATTCAGAATTCGTGTACATTTTTTTTACTGGAGTGCTTAGATGTCGTAGTGTTTAAAAAAGAAAAAATAACCTAGAAGATTCGAATATTTGATGCGATGATGACTTCTTTTTATACCTATGATCGAAATTTTGATATATTCTAGCCTTTTGTGAAGCGTGGTGCCCATTGACAAATACCCTTCATATCTTATAAGGGGGATTATCGATAACTTTATAGGTCATGTGGAGACTAGGGGGTCTTCCCATTAAAGAAGGTCTTATGATAAAGTCATTTATAACTGTTTAGAGTTGTTGCCTTATCTACCCACGAAGGTGAAGTATGCCCAAAATGTTGTGAGCATCTTTTTCCGCTTATCATAACATAGTCTCCCAACAATTTGATCATTCTTCCATTTCTATTGGCACATGGATAACATTTTGGCTTAAATGGAATTTAAAATATGCACGACCCCTTGCTAGAAGGTCTAAGAAGAATACTCTCCCTCGTTCAACCCATAATCCTAATGGGGTATCCAACCAATGTCTTGACTGAACTGAAAAAGAGATGACCTTGTTTCATGAGTTAAGTGTGGAGAAAGACATGTATGATAAGACATATTTGATCGATTTCCTCTCCCGTTAGTTGTGCATATTTGTGTTTCCTCTTATGTTTAGCCTAGCCATTCTCACCTTAGCAAATATTTATCAGGCTCAGGGCAAGTTTATGAAACATCACCTTCCATTGGCTCTACAAATGCATGCCTTTCTTTACATTATATATATGGTTGACTTGCACATTATTTCAAAACACATTCCCAACTTCCTACATTGCGTCAAGGTTCAATGATGGTAGATTTTTCTGGCGAAGAAGAAGCGAGATATTTTACTGCATTTGAAGCTCATCTGCATTCATAAAGGAAAACAAGTGTGGTGGTATTCCATTCATTCCATTAGGAATAAAGGTGTTCAATTTCTAGATGAACACAACTTACGTTATTGATCATCTTCATTATTCTTAAGTCTTCGTTCAGACTTCTTATCTTCACAGTCTGGGTCTTCACTAGTCATCGAGAGTTATAATCCTTGTCAATTTAGAAGGTAATTCAGATTTTTTCAAGATATTCCAAATGATCTTACTAAATAGACACATAAAGTTAACTTAAACAATGTGTTGTACCTTTGGATGATATGTATTGAAACAACGACTTCATCTCGATTGTATCTCTCTATGCTAGCAATTAATCCCAACAACCAATTAACTCAACTCTATCTTTGATGGTGGAAAGAGAAAAATGACAGCTATCTTATAGACGAAATTCAAAGTTGGTTGATAGTTCTGCGACACTTTCTGCAAAACCTAAATTTTCAAAATCCATCGCTGAAGAAGCTGGTTGTATGAAATTTCAAATATTTGATCTCGTAGAGTTTTCCTTCAATGGTGAGGATGCAAGCAGAGTAGTGATAATGATCAGAACTAGGAAAGGGAAAAAAGTCTAAAAAAATCTTCAGACCTTGACGATTTTTCATAGGGGCTCCAAGTGCTTCTTAGTTTTGTGCGTCGCAATTTCCTTCTCTTTCCACAACCTTGGTTAGGGGTTCTGCCATCCCATTTAATCATTTCATTGCTTTTTTTTAATCCAATATAATAACAATTTTTGTGCATGAAAATGATCAAGGGGTGGTTGACTTTGTCCCACCCTTTAAAGGATGATGTTATCAAGCGATGTATGCACCAAATTGTTACTAAATTAGATTTTAAAAAAGCTAATGAAAGAATTAAAAAGATGAAAGAAAATCTAACCAAGGTTGTGGGAAAGGAAGGAAATTGTGACGTACAAAACTGTGAAGCGCTTAGAGCCCCTCTGAAAATATCGTCATGGTCTGAAGATTTTTTTCAACTTCTTTTTCCTTTTCCAATGTTGATCATTATCACTACTCTGTCTTGCATCCTCACCATTGGAGGTAAACTCTGCAGGATCAAATATTCAGATTTTCTTACTGCTAGTTTCTTCAACGGTAGATTTTTAAAATTTAGGTTTAATAGAAAGATGCATAGAATTATCGACCAACTTTTGAATTTCGTCTATTAAGATAACAAACATTTTTCTCTGTCCATCATCACGATAGCATTTAGTGACTTGATTGTAGGGATTTACTGCAAGCATAGAGAGACACACGAGGGATGAAGTCTTTGTTTCAATACATATCATCGAAAGATGCAACACGATGTTTAAATTAGCTTTAAGAGCTCTTTAGTAAGATTATTTGGAATATCTTGAAAAAAAATTCAAATTGTCTACTGAATCGACAAAGATTATAGCTCTCGATGACTTGTGAGACTCAAACCGTGAAGATAAGAAGCCTAACGAAGACTTAAGAATAATGAAGAGGACCAAAAGCATAAGTTGTGGTCATCTACAAATTGAACGCCTTTATTCTTTCAAGAAATAGTGGCATACCATGACATTTGTCCGTTATGAATGTGCATATGAGCTTCAAAGGTAGTAAAATATCTTGCTCTTTCTTCGCTAGAGAAATCTACCATCATCGAACCTTGACATAATGTAGGAAGAGGAAATGTGGGTTGAAATAATGTGCAAGCCAACCATATATATAATGTAAAGGAAGACACTCGTTTGTAGAGCCAAATAAAGGGATGTTTCGTAAACTTGGCCCTAGCCTGATAAATATTTGTTAAGGCCGAAATGACTAGGCTGACATATATTCTTTGGCCATGAGACTTGCGACCTTAAAAATATTTCAGTCCAGTCAAGACATTTGATGGATACCCCATTGGGATTATGGGTTGAACGAGGATGAGTATTCTTCTTGGACCTTCTAGCAGAGGGTTTGTATATTCTAAATTCTATTTAAACCAAAATGTTATATATTAGCCAATAGAGATGGAAGAATGATCAACTTGTTGGGAGACTATGTTATAATAAGTGGTAAAAGGATGCTCAAAACTTTTTAGGCATACTTCACCTCCATGGATAGGTAAGGCCAACAACTCTGAACAGTTAGGAATGATTTCATCATAAATTTTCCTTTAATGGGAAGACCCCCTAGTCTCCACATGTCCTATAGAGTTATAGATAATTCCATTGATATGGTATGAATGGTATTTGTCTACCGGCACCACGCTTCACAAAAGGCTTGAATTATATCATAATTTTGATCATATGTATAAAGAGTAGTCATCATATCATCCAAAATTTGGATCTTTGGGAGTAGATTTTCGTTTTTAAATAGTGCAACCTCCAACTACTCTTACTAAAGGGAGCATACATAAATTCTCCACGAATTTTTAAGGTAGGACCCTAACGAACATTGTCACTCTCAATAATGTGACGACCTAACATTGGTAAGGTATCACTATTTGGTGCTCGGGTGTGAATAAAAAAGTCTAGGAATATGTAACGCCCCAAAATTTTTAGATTGTTTATTTATATAATTCAGTTGAAATCCTTTAATTTTAGGTGTTAATTTTTTATTAGATCCTATGGTTATAGTGATTTTATTCCATAGGGGCTAAAATTCAATTCTAGCCTAAATGGAGTCAAATAGGCGATTTTAGAAACCTTTGGATCAACCCATAATTATTCAAGAGTTTGCCTTACAAATACTCCATCTTAGAATTGGATTAGGGTTTCAAAACATAGCCTCTTTAAAAAAAATTCGAAATCATGATTTCCCTCCTGGTCATGATCCTTGTTGTCGCTAACATCAAAGTGTGAATTCTTCATCGTGTTTTGTCATTCGTGAATCTTCATCGTTCATTGTTCTTCAAGGTTTGTTATTTTTACTCTTAAAACCTGAGTTTAAAATAATTTTCAAGCCAAGAAACTCATCTTTTATCATCTTGTTGTAGCAAAAAACTCGAGGATTTGTTGGCATTTTTCGAATTCAAGAAGCTTTAAATCTTAGTTTTTTTGTTATTTCTTCCTCAATCCAATAACCAAGATAAAAATAATCTTCCTTGCTTTCTAAATAAAATTATTTTCTGATTTATTTGTGGGGTTTAAAAGGAAGAAACATAATTTTTTCTCTCTTCTTATGTTTGTCGCAAACTATAGACGATCCCAAAAAGTTCGTGCCATTTTGCTTCTCATGTTCTATCTTGTCATATTTTCGTACAAGGTAATCCTTTTTATGTAAATTAATGGACTTGTCTTGATTCTTGATAGGATCTTGAAGATTTTCTTGATTCTTCAAGAAAAGTCGTCATTGTCTAGAAATTCATCGCCTTTTTGTGTTTCCTTATTTCAAGCACTTAGGTTTCAAAATTTTTATCATTGCAAATATTTTTGGTCACCAACCAGTAACCAAGAATTTAATAGGAGTTAATGAGAAATTTTTTTCCCAAACCTAAGATTTGGTTTTGTTGACTTTATTGATTATTGTACATTTACCATTTGACTAGTTTAGAAATTCTTGTATAAATTGATTCGTGTATGTTGGTTGGCCATAATTGATCATCTTCAACCTTAGTTTACTTTATTTTACTAGTATTGATCAGCGTTGACCAGGTCAACCGAGTTTGACCAAGTCTCGGGTTAGGAAGTCTGTTTTCAAAGTTAGGTCCCCTTTTGTAAAATCGGCCTATTGAGTTCATTTTTGGGGTCCGACGTTTAATGAACTCGGGCCTAATTAATTCATTCATTCTTGTTTTAGTTGTTATGGTGCTAGAACAATCGTTTTAGACTTACTAGGAGCATTCCAGGTAAGGATTTTTTATCGTGGGTTGTGTGGACCATGTACAATGTTTGTCTGACCTTCATGTGAATATATGTTGAGATTGTTTCTTGTATGCATGTAAGCCTGGCTAAGCATGTGGATATTTAGAATTGTTAGATGATCTGATTATGACGAATGTGAATTATGTTATGTGATGCTTTGTGATGATATTGACAATCTGTTGTTGTGCATATGTTAGTTAGACTACTATGGTTATTGTGAAGAGCATGTAGGAATGATGTAGTATGAATATATGTTTATTATATGGTGCTTTGTTATATTATTACCATGCATGCTAATTATTGTTTAGTAGTATGGGATGTCAAACACGTAATAAAGATGTTTAGTATTGTGACACATGCTAATTACAGTTTAGTGGTATGAGACACCAAACATATAATTAGGATGTTACATATGTACTTGTATGTCGTGAATGGTCACTTAGTGGTATGGGTCGCCAAGTAACCTGCCATGAAAGATGTTTGGTCATGAGTCATTCCTAGATAGTTTGGTTAGTTTGTCATCATCTAGAGGTAGTAGAGGATTGGATGGACCATGCCCCCCATGATTGGAGATGAGATGTATATACCCCCTCCAACAGCCAGGGATGAAATGTCACATGTCGTCCTTGGCATAGCCTAGTTTCAGGCCTGCTAGAGTAGGGCCTTGATCATAGTGTAAGTCTACTATGAGAGGATCTTTGGCTTAAGGTGATGGGTGCAGAAGGACTGCCATAGTTGTTTCCGAGGGCCGACGGCAGTTGTGTTCAGTGTACAACTTTCTCGAGTCTAAATTAGGCATGTGTTTTCCTAGACCAGGGCAGTCTGTGCAGGCCTACACATTGTCGGGTTTACAGTAGCATGTGATGTATGTGTACCTGCTCTGGGCACTAGGCGGAAGGCTCCCTAGGTCAGAGACGTCAGTACACCATCTGTTATGAGTCTAGAGCCATTAGTTTGGGTGATCGCACTCGATGCCTCACAAGGGAAGCATAAGCGTGCCTCTCGAGCCATGGACGTGTTTTGTGTACCAGAATTTTTGGGTGAGTGCACTAGGGGCCCCACAAGGGAGAATTAAGCGTGTCTTCATGTTGTCTAACATATCTCATGACCCTAGTTAGTGTCGCGTTGTGTTGAGATTGTTTGAGCATGTGTTTACTTGTTGGTGTAACTGGACTGTATATTATACCCCGGTTGGGGATTCTTACTAGGTATATTTATACTCACCCTTATTATGATTTTCCATCAAGTAAGTATGAACTGTATCAGAATGGCTAGTTGGAGAGGAGCTGACAGGATCATAGGAGAAGCCGCTGCATAGTCGTTATTTTTGTATAAGTTATTTCTTTCCTGCATGTTACTTGAATTTATAGGTAGTCATTTGAATAAGTTTTTGATTATTTTTATTATTTGTAAACTCTCACCAAAGGCTACTTTATTGTGTTAAAATGATTTAAGACAGTTATTTGGTTTTGAATAAACGGCTTATTTCAATTATGTCAGTTTAAATTCATGCATGTCAGTAAGGATTTCATGTTATAACTGTTTAGAAAAATCGAGTCCTTACACAATACCCATTCATCGAAGAAGAAGAGTTTATTGACCCCTCACAGTACCATTTGGCAAAATATTACAGGCATCTATCATCATTGGAAGTCCTTGAAGTTACCATACGATTCTTTTCTCAAAAGCAAAATAGTCTCATGCTCAATAGGTTGTTCTGCGTCATTCAAGATGACTAAGCAGTTTTTCGCTAGGTCAGGATGCTTGGTAAAATGAACCAGATAAGAAAAAAGTCTATACAAATAAAGTGAAAGCATTAGTGATTAAACCCTTTTAACTCAACAGAAAGAAATCAATATAAAAAAAAAGGTTTAACAAAAAAATGTTTAGTAAAAAAAAAAATAGTGACCACCATCACTAGAAGGCAAGAGTGACATTATTATTTAAAGAGTTTCCACGATCGCGGGAAGGTAGGAGTGGCATCATGCAATGACTAAGGTGACCACTACTGCATGGAGCGGAGTAGAGCAGGAGCGACATCACTGATGCGAGTAAAAAAATGGTGACCACCACTGCTGGAAGGCTGGAGTGACTCTACTGTTTAAGAAGTGACCACCGCCGCTAGAAGGCAGGAGCTTCCAAAGAGCTTAGCTGAGATATGTTTCCCTTACCTTAGCTGAATTCCACGAAAGAGCTTCCAAAGTTCACACCAAGGATCAAAAGAAGCTTCTTAAATCAATTAACGGGTCAAAACTAACACCTTAGACTATCAAAAATGGACTTAGAACGTTAAAATTAGCAAAGGGATCTAACTTTGAAAATTGAATTTTGGGGCAGTGCGGTCAACTTGGTTGACCGGTCAACTTGGTTGACCGGTCAACATGGTCAAATCTAGTCAACTCCATCGAGAAAAAAAATAATTATTGGGTTAAATAGTCAAACGCTCACTACTATAATCAACTAGTCGAAAGTTCCATTATTTAGTCAACAAAAGGTCAAAGTCATATATTGGTCATCTTCCTTACAGGTTCCAACTCATCAAGGTTACCATCC
>JBBMEG010000009.1:4643155-4656622 GCA_037832605.1 Cyclanthera cordifolia | reverse complement strand
TTATTTAGTCAACAAAAGGTCAAAGTCATATATTGGTCATCTTCCTTACAGGTTCCAACTCATCAAGGTTACCATCCATCTTCCTTACAGGTTCCAACTCATCAAGGTTACCATCCTACATGGATGGGTCAAAAACCACAATGGTCAAAAGTCTTCATTTTGACAAGTTACTACAAAATAATCAACATGGTCAATACAAAATACAAGCCTTGGTCAAAATGCAACAAGTCTCTTTAAGTTCAACAAAAGCTTACAAAGTCTCAAAACAATGGTGGTTTCATTTTATGGATTTTACATAATCCAGAATATTCATGGGGTCTCATTATTTATCACAAAACAACATAGACTCACCTAGCGGCGGATTCCAATGAGGAAAAACCAATGGGTGGCAGATGAAGCTCAAGAATATATCGTGGCAGTGCTCGCTCGACTGCTTACGGGTTTGGCGCAGGTGGAGACTAGCAACATGAACATTCTAGTAATTCTTAAACCGCCGAAATCTATGCCAATCCGGCAAGGCTGCGCATTTTTCAAAGGAAGAGAGAATGTGTGACGTTTGAAATGACGTGTCTCTTGGGATTTTGTGCTTGCTTATTTTATAAAAATAAAATATATATTAATTACCTTGAGTTCTTTCTCTCTGTCATCCCTACAACACGTCTTTTGTATGAAAATAAAAAGGTTATTCCTACAACATGGAGCTTGTTCTAATATTCCATTTAAATGAAATACTTGTATACTTCCATTCCAACACTCCAATTTAATCCAAATACAAATCTTAAACCCTTTAAAATAATCAACCATTCCATAATACTCGATATAAATTGAAAACATATTTAAATAACTCGCTCCTCCAAATAATAATTATTTGAATTTAAGAACGTTCGTTTACTATAATTAATAGAAAAAAATCTTATTCATTTTTTTAATTAATAATTTGGGACACATGGACCTTAAAAATCATTTAAGCCTAAACAAAATTTAATTTTAAACATTATGAATTTTTGGGTTGTTACCCGTTCATGAAACTCAAGCTCATAAAGTGGCTCAAAAGCCCATGAAGTCAAAACCCACAAGCTCATAAGAACTCTATAAATAGAGACTTATCCCGCATTTGAAAAGAGGAGAAATCAAAATTCAAAACCCTTGGAACTGCCAACTGAAAAATTAGAGACTACAAGTATGAGTTAGAGAGAACTCAAAGCATTCAATTGTTCAGATTCATAAACCTTCAAGATGAGCCAGCGAGTCAGAGAATTAAGAGATCAGACATCAGAATTCAGAACACTCAACGACAGAGGCTTGAATAAATAATCGTCTCTTTGCTTGCAATTGAAGATTTCATCATCATCCGTCTGAGAACAAGCTTGCAACTGTCAGATCAACATCGTCAAATTTTACATCATGAGAGAAAGAATAAGAGGATAATAGAGATTGTAACATTATATTCTAATTAATAAAATTCAAGTTCATATACACGTGTCTCGCTTCAATATATTTGCAGTGAAATCTCGTGTGAACAAATTGATTAGAAATTCTTTGACTAGTTGACGGACCTTGAAGGTTGAGGGTATTGGACCTTAGACCCTCTAAATTCTCTTTGACTTGATGTTGTGAAGTCTCTGAGTCTTCTATCTTCAGTTTGAATCTTCTTGATCTTTTTTAGTTCGTTGAGATCTTCTTGCAAATGAAGAAGAACTCTCTATTTATATAGCTCATGTGGCCTTGTGGTCTTAGGCTTCATGGGCCTTTGGGCTTAGACATTTATAAGTCTTTGAGCTTGAAGCTCGTGTATCTTTAGGCTTACTACATGGTCTTGAGTCTAGTTTATTTTGGACCCAAACACCAAATAATCTTAATGTCCAATTAATTATGAGACAATTATGGATTTGTAATTAATTAAATTTCGCCAATAATTTATAAATGATGCGGCAACTTCTAGTTGGCCAAAATTTCTAAGTCAACAAATGTCAACTTTTTGAGATTTATGCACGAACTTGAGTGGATGAACCTCGAAAAAGATAGTTTTAAGTCGACATAAAACTTGAATATCAACTGTAAAATGTGTTTATTTAATATAGATATGATTTGGTTCGCACCGTAATTTTTTTTTTAACATAAAATGTGTTTATTATGCCAATTAATCAAAATTTTGAATTTTGGTCAAAACATTTGATTTTCCTTGTTTTAACATAAAATCTTGATTTGAAATTAAAGTAGAGTGAATGGTCTACTTAATCTCGAACATGAACTTGGATGAGTTTAAAATTTTACCCAAAACTTTAAATTTTAAACATGGGATAAACTCAAAGTCACTTTGAACTTGTGCCAACTTCATCTTCTTTGAACTTGGTTGAACTTTTATTTTAGCATCAAATTTGGAAACAATTTGAAATCTCAATTTAACATAAACTTACTCCATATATGCCTTGCTTGGGAGGTGGAACAATTTGTCCTTAAATTAACATTCAACAAAACCTTCAATCCGGTTGTCTTTGGCATGAACTTGGCCTCTACAAATCCATTAATTATCTAGAATTTGGAATTGGATTGTCTTCTTCTTTCATTCATATTATTATTGGAGCTCCCATTTGCCAATTGTGCAAATAAGAAACCTTTTAATGATCATGTGAATCTTTTTTTTCATTCTTTGGCTTTCCATCACAAAACAAAGGGAGAGATGAAAGTATATAGCAAATGAAAGAGCATCGTATAAAATGACGACATGAAATATGAAAACATCAAAGAAGTTTTCATAGAAAATGACGTCATTGTATAGAAGATTTTTTAAAATTTGATTGATAGAGCATCATATTTCATATACAATTTTGTGATATTGCAAATTTTGTGTGGAAGATGATTTTTCAGCAGTTTATTAATTTTGGTGCATGAACGTGTGATTAATCATATTTCTAATCAAAGAAGCTGAATTTGAAATTATTCTATGCTTGAGCATACTTTGAAAGTTCCTAGCTAATGAAGACGGATACGCTGAGCTAGAGTAATATGACTAAAGAAGGAGAGAAATTGAATAGAAGAAAGACGGTTATTTAGGACACATTTCCCTAAATGCGTGCAAGATCTTTTGGGTGTCATGATTCTTGAGGTGAAACAGAGCCGTCGAGTGCAATTGTATATATTGATGAAATGCTAAAGGATTAGAGAGATTTTTTCCAATTTTCATTTTCATTTTCTAAAATGTTAGATTAGAAGTTGAGAGCACTTTTAAAATTGAGCTTTAACGATTGGAAGTGAAGGAAGAAGTTGGTCTTGAATTGTTGTTTATGCACTCTTTGATTAAGGTTTTTTGTCTCTAATCCATTCTTTGCTTTGATTGTTGTTCTTCGAGTTCTGTACATTTTAATTACGATATTGTTTTGTAATTTGATTGCAATTTTGTTTTGTAATGCATTTAAGAATGATCGTTGTGTTGTTTGTTTAAGTAAAGGTTTGATTCGATTATGAGTTGTTTTGTTTGGTTTTGTGTTCATGATTGCGATTGTATTTCATTCTGTCTGTTTGTGTTTCTAGTTTGATAATGTTATTGTTGAATCGATGAAAACTCTATCGATGGGGAACTAAATCCATCTCGGTATGTTAGGTTCATGTGATTTCAGATTGCGATAGTATTGAATAGAAAGATGTTGAATTATTATGCATTGATGTAGTAAATTTAAATGCATTTTATCTGACAAACCATTTGTATTTGACTTGATTACTTAGAGAGATGGATTAACGAGTAGAATTGTTTTGCATTCATTAGGTTATTGATATTTCTCTCACTATTTGATGAGGAGCCAAAGATGACCTTTGTTCTAATGTTGTTGACTCAAATTAATTGAAAAATATTGTTGCTCGAGAGAGGTCGTGAGTAAGTAGAGCACTTTTTCACTTCTTACCGTGATATTCAATTATGTAGCAATATAATTTTCATATTCCTAATCCAACCGACCTTTCAATTCAGTGAATTTGCATTACAATTTTTTGTTGTTGTTACTTTGTGTTGATTGTTGTTTTACTTGCGCATTTATAATCGTATAGTAGATTTAGATCATTTTTCCAAAAAATACTTGCATACTAACTTGAGAAGTAAGACATAATTCAAATCCCTGAGGAAAATGATCTTTTAGAAAGATTAAAACTTGACTACATCTATGACTATGTATACGCACATTTGACCTCGATTAATATTATTCTGACAAAATACAATTACGTGAGTATACTGAGATATAAGGTAGGATAAGATCGAAACAACGATTCAGTTTCAAAATTCATCATTGAAAAGCAGCATCATATCTCTATAAATAAAAGGGTTATTTTGCATTCGTAATTTGTTTACTATATATATGTGTGTATATATATATATATATATATTGAAACCAACATTTGGAACCGTCTTTAACCTTAATGAACCATTGGACTATATTATTCTGAATTTAGAATCAAAATTGGAGTGTGCCTAGTTTTGGATTTAAGGCAATTTTTTGTGGAATTTGAAATTGTTCCTCGATAGAACTTGGTTAGAAGATCCTACCACAATAGCTTCATGATGCCAATTTGTTTCGTTGACTTTTTTTTTTGTTAAAATTTCAGGAAACCAAAACTAATTTGTAAAGACTCGGCTCAAACTAGGATCTCATCTACTATAAAGACCCAACCCAAACTAGGGTCTCATGTTGGCATTTGTCCTATATGCATTAGTAAACCAGCCCTTAACATTTGAGACATGCTGAATAAATCATTTATTTAAGTAAAATAGATATAGTTCAGCAAATTCAGAAGTGTATCCTGGATACCCAATTCAAAATAGTAAAACATAGTAAAAATCATGTCACATGTTTCAATATGTAAAAATAGAGCGAAATGAAAAGTAATAAAGTAACTCAAAAGACACAACAAGCCTATGGTCAATCTAGCTCCTGATCAGCCATCCCTGTAAATCATGTGCGTACCTTTGAAAGCCCATAGAAGAAAAAGAGGAGTTAAGCTCAATAAAGATCTCTAACTCGAAATCAATATAAGCATGAATAAAAATATCAACATAAGAGCACATCAATGAATGCAATCAATTTGATAAGTATAATGCCTGAGTAACATGCATGTCATGTTTACCTGTTCGGTCTAATGATGATAGTGATAGCATGCTTGAGTATCGTATATAATACGATTACCTTCTGGACTCCATACTATTTGTTTTTTGAAATTCTTTGGGAGAATAATTATACGTCTACATGCATTCTTAAGGAACACAATCCCACCAAAGAACACAAAAGCATCAACTAATCCGATATGGATCTAAACCTTTCCCGAAAAGAAGCCTCATAACACCTTCAAACAACTCCCTTTCTTTATTAATTCCTTCATTAATTTCGCCTTACAGAAAAACTCCACTCAAAAGACTCACACTGCCATCCAAAAAGAAGTAAAATAAACTAGAGCTGACATAACAAGCAACAAACAAAGAAACAATCACATCCACTACATTCTCACACAAGAAATAAATAAGAGGACAGAACCGTGTGAGAAGAATAAGAGTAACAAATCAATTTGCCTCAGAGAAAAAAAAGGAGAAGATCGTGAACCAGTCCAAAAACCAACCCGATTCGAATTAATCGATGGTGTGGTTTGTGGACCAAACCGTTGGTTTTCCGTTCGGAAAACCAACGTTGGTCACTAACCGAACTTGTTGTCAGTCTGATCATATGTGATCTAACAGAACTTGTGATGAAATGCTCTGGAGTTTTTGGCATTACTCGTTTCTGGTTTTTAGTTTACAAACGAAATTTCATTTTTAGACCATGTTCGTTTTTAGTACAATAAATGTGGTAAACCACTACTCAAACATCTGTCATTTATATTTGATAGTAAATAATCACTCTTAATCATTCATCAGACCTAAATTCTATATTAATCATTTCATCAAATTTTACATCAAACTTATTACTCAACTAATATTAACACAAGTGTTCAAACAAGTAGATAATTATCTCACCACTACTAGCATAAATTCCAACACAATAATTAATTATTGTTAACTACTATTAACAACAATCTTCTAATGACTAACTATTCATTAACCCTCTTTATGCCATAGGTTTTTATGTCAATTATTAGCAGTTTTATCAGCATCAAAGACAAGCTTATCAAATCACACAACTTCCAAACCACCATGGAGCGGCCTAGTGGTCAAGAAAAATCTTATATGCTTAAGGTGATGAGTTTAATCCATGGTGGCTATCTATTTTAGAATTAATTTTCTACACGTTGTATGTCCTGCGACAGTAGTTGAGGTGCGCGCAAGCTGGCCTTGGAGTTGGCACCCCTCCTCATCTTTTTATTTTCTTTTTCCTTTTTTTTTTTGTCTATCATTTTATAACTCTTTCATAAAATCACTGAAATGTTGAACTTATTTTGTCAGCTCTTCTCTTGGGAAGAAGTATTGAGAGAGAGAGAAATGTTTCCAATGAGGAAGGTGAAAACATTGTACTACTAATTCAACAGCCTATGAGAAGTTGAAAAAATCAAAGGTAGATGTAGATTATCAAACAAAATCTTACATAAATTGCAACAGCAAATGAATCATTTGTTGGCCTAATTGATTATATACACAATCCAGAAACTGAGGTCCTTACTCAACAAAAACCATTTTTTTACTCTTTTTTTCCTCTACAACTAATTGGTCTTCTCTGATAACAAATCAACTACCCCAAAACAGACACCCTGAAGATAAAAAAAAAATAAATATTTCACCATTCTAATCCTGGCTATCCTAAAAATGTCTGTTCAAGTTCTACCAAGTAGAACATAATATTCAAGTTGGAGAAAGAAAAAAAAGAAGTAAATTTCAGAGTTTCTTCCCTACAAATCCAGAAAATCAATCAGCTTCCAACGTTATTGATACCTTCGTTAGTTAGATGCAGCGATCCATCTCTCATTAACTTTAAACTCAGACTGTTAAATCTTTCTCGTGAATATTGTCTCGACGCTTTTCTCCAATCTGTACCAGATTTCATCATAGCTGCAAACTCCTCGTAGCTTATGCGCCCGTCCTGAAAGAATAAAAAGGAAACCGTTAAATGTGAGCGGGAAGATGATTGGCAATATCTGAAATGATACCCCCATAGGGTGGCTTTGGTGGTAAAGGTGTGAGATCTTCGGACTTTCAAAGTCTTGAGTTCAAGCCTCGAGTAGAAAACTAAAACTTCAAAACTCTTGCTGTTTTAGAGCATTGTCTTTTGTCTAACTCTATTATATTTGGCTGTCAAGATAACTCGTAGGAAACTAATTCTTAAGTATGCGACCACTATGAAATGAACCCATTCCTTCAAAATACTTAATGATTCTCAATGTTGCTCTCCGTCAGCAATAAAGAAACATTGATTTGATGGGGGTGTTCAAATCCCTAAGGTAATTGGGTTGAGTATAGTGTAGATCTTGTAAAAACAAAAGTAAGGCGCGGCTGCAAGCCGTCCATGTAGGGAACAAATACTGACCTTGTCGGTGTCCACGTCATGCATGATGGCGTCGATAACCTCCTCGCTGTTAGTCTCACCATCGTCATTAAGCGCATTTCTAAGTTCTTCGATCTCTATGTAGCCGCTCTGGTTTTGATCAAAGAATGAAAAAGCTTTGTGCAGGTGTTCGTCATGGGCCATCTTTTTAAGATGCACAGAAACGGCTACGAACTCTCCATAAGTCAATGTTCCATCACCATCAAGATCAGCCTGTCAAGAGTTTAGCAATTTTCTCAGCTTAACAATACAACCAAAAATTTGCATTTGCTATGTTTTACAACAAAGCAAATAAGATGGCACTACAGAGTGCTTATCTCGTGTGCAAGCAACCAGACGCTTGAAACATGTCAAACTCCTTTTATTTTCCCAACATTCAGTAGCAACTTACATTGTATTCATGCTTTCATTTCCACAGTTTTCGTCGAGAAAAGTAACAAAGTCCGAGCATAAAGCTTAAACTAAAATGATATATAATTACCGATTTCAAGGAGCAATAAACAGAAACAAAGTTTGAACGAATGCTTACAAATCCTATGAATGGTTCTTATGTTCAAGACAGTGGCCAATAAATGAATAGGGCTGGAAAAAGAAGAATGCTTACAGATTCGACAAGTATCTGAAGATCGGGATCAGGAATCTCCTGGCCAAGCTTTTTTAATCCAACACGAAGCTCCTCAAGGTTGATTTTCCCTCTTTTTCCAGTATCCATCATTTCAAATGCCTCCTTGATACCAGCCACTTCCTCTACTGATAAATGCTCAGCAATAACCTAATACAATGTATATCATTCAAATTTAAGACATTATAAGATTCTTTGATATTAAATATTCAGCAAAAACTTTCAAGACCGCTGCGAAGTTGTCTTCGTATTCAAGAAATCATTACCCGTAGAGCTCTTTTCTTCAGCTTGTTCATTACAGAAAACTGCTTTAGCCTTGATTTCACAGTCTCACCCAATGAAACATTTGGAGCCTTTTTGACATTTTGTAACCATGGATGTTCTACACATGAATAGACGGGAAATCATTTAGTAGTGAAGCACTGGAAAAAAGAAGTTTCCACATCTTCAGTAACAGAATAAAACTAGTACTACCAAGCACTTCTTGTGCGGTGAGTCGCCTTTTAAGGTCAGGATCAAGCATTTTCTTCACTAGATCCTTTGCATTGTCAGATACAACAGGCCAAGGGTCTCTCTTAAAATCGATTGCAGAGCGGATGATAGCCTGTGCAACCCCCTGTTCGGTTTCTGCTCACGAGTATGAAAAAAGTCACCCAAACAGAAAAGGAAAAGTGAACAATAAGTTTCATATATGTGCTTTTTTTTGATATAGCCAGACTACATACATAAAAAAGAATTGAATTTGACTAAATTTTATTTTATTACAACATTCATTAGTTGAAGGTTCTTTTCAGCTCCACCATCATAGATGTAAAATGAACAAATGAGGAAATACATAAGTTATGGAAAACAAACCTGCCCAAAAAGGTGGGACACCACAAAGTAAAATATATAGAATAACTCCAGCACTCCAAACATCAACTTCCGGACCATAGTTCCTTTTCAGGACTTCCGGGGCCATGTAATACGGACTTCCAACAATTTCATTAAATCGCTCACCTAAGGGAATCACCAGTTGTATATTCATTATTTACACTAGCAGACATTTAAAAGAACAAAAAAAGTGCATTATTACATGAAACCAATCATGTAAAAGAAATAAAGAAGTCACACTGAACGGATCTAATCTAATACCAGGTTTGAAGAACACCGACAACCCAAAATCGATTGCCTTTAATGGAGCTGTTTCCTTCTTATTTCCGAAAAGGAAGTTTTCTGGCTTGAGATCACGATGCATAACACCATGCTTGTGACACATCTGCAAAGAAAAATGCATATACTATATGAACAAATCCTTACATGGATGGAGGCATTGTCACCATCAGTAACAAGTTTCTACCAAAAAATGCAGTCAATTGTGTTGAAACATTATGTTGAAGTTGAAAACACAAGGATTTAAAAACAAGCAGCAACAACATTGCTAGCAATACTAATTATAAGCTCTTGGTTAAATTACAAATTTAGTTACTAACCTTTTATCATTTAGTTCACTTAGTTTCTAAAGTTCAAGAAGTTACTATTGTGAACTTTAATGAGAGAAATAGCAGGCGCATCTTATTCATTAAACTAACACATATAAAGGAATACAAGGAAACTCTAGCTAGAGAATATATAGAGTCACCAAAAAAACAAAAACTAAATAATACACTTAAATACATTTTAATATATTATAACAACAATGGTACCTATAAACTTTAACTAGGGACTACATGTAAGTCTCTACACTAACACCATTAACTAAATTATTTCATAGCATGCCTGTTAGACAATATTGACTGATTGAGCATGACATGATAGATAAATGACATAAGAAAGTGGACAAGTATACAAAATAATGTCATGGTTATTAAAAGGGTTTGATATATTGCTTTGGGGAGAGGGTATCCTACACAACATTTTATCTTGTAAGTTATCCATTTGCTACTTCCTTTCTTCATATCTTCCACACATAATGCCTAATCAACCAACCAATATTTCTCCTATGATGTTATCATTTAGTAAACAACTACATCGAATCAGAATCCAAAGTTCATGACCTAAGTTAAAAGCTTTCTGAAGTCCAGAAATGACTAAATTAGTAACTTAAACCTAAGTCAGAAATCATAATCAAACCAAACAATAAAAAGAAATTGTTATCAAGAGCCATAGAAACAGCAAAAGCTCACAAGACACAAGACACAACCTCTTCCAAACAAAAACTACAAAATTGGAGAGAAAAAGAAAAAATCCAATAATAACAACACATAAACAGGAATACTTCACCTGAACAACTTCAACAATGGTTTTCATGACAGCAGCAGCTGCCCTTTCTGTGTAATGACCCCTGGCAACAATCCTATCAAACAACTCCCCACCTTCACAAAGCTCCATCACAATATGAACAGCATACTCATCCTCGTAGGTATCTTTCAATGACACGATATTCGGGTGCTTAGGCAAATTCTTCATAATCTCAACTTCCCTCCTCACATCCTCAACATCCACAGCCGTTCTCAGCTTCTTCTTCGATATCGATTTGCAGGCAAGATTCTCTCCAGTGGTTTTATCAGTGCACAAATAAGTTATTCCAAATTCACCTCTTCCAAGCTCACTTCCCAGATCGTATAAGGAAGAAATGTCTCGACCAGTTGGATCTTTCAACACCCAGTTCCCGCCACCATTGTCATTGCTAACTACATAATCAGCTGCAAATGGGTTCGGCTTCTTGTTCTTCCCCTTGTGGTGTTTCCCTGAAGGAGTAGCCGGCGTAGCACAGCAATTACCCATGAATCAAATCAGATCCTCAAACTTTCAGAGGATTTGATTCTTTCAAGAGATTCCAACAACACCTACTAAAGGAAACAAGAGAAACAGATCTAAATGATACAAAAACAGGACAACGAGTAAGACAGAGAAAAAAGGGAATCTAGATTACAAAGAAGATATTAAGAGAGCAAAAGCTTCATTTGCATAGAGAGGGGTAAGAGAAGGAGAACAAACAAAAGGGAAAGAAGGGGGAAAGCAAGGAAACAAAAAAAAGGGATTAAAACTCAAGTAGTAAGAAATTTTGTAAGATTGTTTGAAACACAATACAGAACAGAGAAATCCCATAAACCTCACCTGAATTTCAGATCAAAATCTCTTTGAAAACACCCAGAAATTGAAAAGGGTATTTCAGAATCTGTTAAAGAACTAAGAGGAAAAGAAGATTGAAAGAGTTGTTCAAGGGGAACGGTCAAAAGGGGAAAAAACAAAGTTATTCAAAAGTGATGGCATCTTGGAGAGAGAGGTCAAAGCTTGTTCAGCCTAGAGGTTTTCTCTTGTATAATTTGAATGTTTGGGCCGAGAATTTAAGAATATTAAGAATTAACTTTTTATTTTTATTTTGAGTATTTAAAAGTAATGATTAGTTAAATATTTGTTTGACCGTAATTTTTTAGAATATTTATAATTAGAATTTAGAAAATTACTTTTCATACCAACTTTTTTTTTTCTCTAATTTAATTATATATATTTTTTAAATAATTCTTACTTAGCTAATTTTCATTTGTTTATCAAAAAATCTAATTTTATCCATGTTTTCAGCAAATTGATTGAAGAAGGTTAGTGAGCTGATTGAATCTACAAGCTAATTGATTGAGTCTATAAGTTGAACTACTGAATGAAAGCTATTAGGTGAACTACTGATTATAGGCTATCAGTTAAACTGGTTAAGGTGAGAGTATTTTGATCATTTTACATAAACGACTCATTTTTCTTTTATATAGGAACTATTTTCAGAAATTTGTAATACAAGAAATGTTTTTTTATTTTTTTTCCTATACATAATTTTTTTTTTTTTTTGAGTATTTAAAAGTAATGATGGTAGTTAAAAGCTTGCTTGAAAGTATCTTTATAGAGTATTTAGAATTAGTATTTGAATAAAAATTTACTTTAAGTATTTAGAAGTAATGAATACAGTCAAAAACTTATTTGAATGTAGTTTTTAAGAGTATTTAAAATGAAATTTTATTTTAAATATTTAAAAGTAGTTATTGCAGTTAAAATTTCGTTTGAATGTAGTATTTTAGAAGTATTTAGTAAATACTAATTTAAAATATCATTTCAAAATCTTCTAACAAACGCTCTTTTGATTTTTATTTTTTTTTTATAAAATATTATTAATCATTTTTGAAAATTTTTATCTAAATTAATTATTTCTACCATTTTTCTATCAAAATCATTCAAAATAATTTTTCATTTTTTGGTTAGAAAAATATACTTTTTACTCTGGGTTAGAGTTTAGTTTTGAAATTAAGTATAGGGAAATTTCTTTTTTTTAGTCTTTGGTTTATATTTCAAAATCATACAATTTTATCTTTAACATTTAAAAATTTTTAATTTTAATATCTCGTATTTTATTAATACTCAATTTTAGTTTTTAGTTAATATTTAAATTAATTTTAAATTGAATATCATACTTAAGTGTTATTTTAATATTGACTCAAAATAATGTAAAAAAAAAAAAAAAAAAAACTCAAACTAAAATTAATCTTAAAATAGCAAGATCAAACTTTGAAACTAAATTAATTTGAAATTATAATATATATACATACACACACCCATATATATTTTTTTTTAACTATGTAGAGTGAGGGAGTCTTTGACAATTTAAATATATTGTAAGTAATTATTTTGGTATTGATGTTATTAAATTTCTAAAAGAAAACCTGTATAAAGTAATTTCATAAGACATATAAAAACTAAAATTAAGTATATATTTGATTGTGAAATATATATATATATATATATATATAGATATATATATAGATATATATATTTATTTATTTATTTTTAACTAATTTTGAAATATAAGTACTAAATAGAAATTCAACTATAAAGTGAAAAAACTTTATTTTATTTTTTTTACTGATTATTCATCCTTTAGAATTATGTTTATAAAAAATTTAAAATAAATAAATAAGTAAATAAATAAATATTGGGATTAGGTACATGTAAATCTTCCAGCTTTTGTTGCTTAAATTACGTCTTGAATAAGACAACACAAGTGTGTCCCTCCACAGTTGCTGGAAGTTTTTCCAATTGCATGTGAATGATCCAAAAATAATGCTCAAGGAACCAATTGTTCTTTTTATTTTTCTTACAATAAAGATGACAATTATTATCACATATATTCCATTTATAGCCTTTTGGCTTCAAATTTTCAAAAACAATAATCATTAATGTAAGGCTTAGTCTAGTGCATATTAGCTATAATGGATATTCATCTTCAATTAACATTGTTATGACGTAAAATATGGCCCGGAAGTCTCGGAAGAGACCGGGACCCGAACAAAGGACCAAAGGACCAAAGCC